>VSMD01127196.1:0-13301 GCA_008750895.1 Mirza zaza
AAATTATTTTATTTATTATTTGAGCTAAAAGATTGATGGATGAGAGAAAGGAGCTAGTAGATAGAGTAGGAGGGATTGTATTTTTTTCCTATGAGATATGGCATGTTTGGATGATTTTTTAAAAAATGAATCTACTTAAGTAATCAATATGTGTACTCTTATTTCATAAAACAGAATTTTATGAACTCCTACCAGTGGGGACTTCTAAAATTTTTTCTTTTTGACTAATATTTTGATCAATTTTGTGTCCACTAGATATTGATGAAGACTTTAAGCGAGAGCTTCGAAATCTGGTTCCATTGCTGCTTGCCCCTGAAAATTTGGTAGAAAAAGAAATAAGTGGATCTAAAGTCACTTGTAGAGATCTTGTAGAATACTTTAAGGTAGGTGAATGCTTTAAAATGAAACAGCTTTGTCCGAGATAGAAACATAGTTGACTTAAAACTCATCTGTACATCTATATTATAAAGCAAAAAAAAAAATAGTTCTTTGAATTGGATGTGTCAATATTTAAGCATCTTTAAAAGATTGTAGCAGACTACTTGTATTTTCTAGACAGTGATTTTGTTTGTTTACAGAATTATCCCACTTTTTCTCCATCTCTGATATGGAGAGAAGAGCCATTCATTATGTTGTAATACCACTCTGTCATTTGTGAATGATAATAGGAATTGGGAACATAATTCTGCATCCCGAGTTCTCATAGAAGCATTCTCTCAGAGTTCTGAGGATTTGATAAGAGCAGCTGAAAGTCTCTATACTGGTTTCTGAGAACAAGTAAATTATTCATAGTTTTTTTCTCTACTCTTCTGTAGTCTTTACAGCTTGTCTGCCAGAATAAGACCATTGGGGAAGGTTGTATTATTCATAGTAGGTAGTTATGGATAGGTAGAAGTGAAGATACAGTTAACTAAGAGTATATTTTTGTTTATTTATTGGGCACTTCATGGTCACTCTCATCTTTGTTATGAATTAATTTTTAGTCAAGTGGAAGGTTGAAAGACTCCTGTATCAACTTCTAAAAACTCCTATCCTTCTTACTCTTAAGCCAAAAATTGGGTAATTTTTTTTCTTGAGCTGAAATGTAATTTAAGCTGGTCAAAGTAAAATAATGGGTTCAAATGTTTTTTAACATGTGTATATTTGAAACACTATGGGAGAATTATGGATTTCTTTGCATAAAGTGGATGGTATTTTATATATTTTATAACTTTAAATATGGATAACTTTTTTGCAAGTTGGAATTTAGAAATATTTCTCTAGGATATTATTTAGCAACTTGTATTTAATAATGAGAATAGAGTTAACTTTGTTGGAATGAGAGTATATGATTTTTAAAGCCTAGAATTCCCTTTTAATGTGAATTATTTTTATATTTAATGATTTTTTTTCTTTGGGAATACAGAGACAAATTGCATAACCTACCAATATAATCTCTTTTTTTAGGCTTACATTAAAATTTATCAAGGAGAGGAACTTCCACATCCAAAGTCCATGCTTCAGGTAGAGAAAGAGAGAGTGTATGCTATGTGTTGTACATATACTTTTTATGTGGGAGAATAAAAATTTTGCTTTAGAGAGAAATGCTGGAAAAGGGGGAGAGGAGGGGATGCTTTTTTGCATGCAAATAAATTTTATATATTTAAGGCAATACATGTCATATGTCCTTAAGTTTTATATGGTTTTTTTTTTTTTTTTTTGTGGGGGGTAACTGCAGATTGTAGGCTTTGCAAATATATAGGCCACCAGAAATAAAGAGCCCTTGGTACCATCTCCTTAGATGCTTAATGTGTAGGAAAATTTCTGTTGCAGAAGATGGCTTAATGTGGGTCTCTATGAACTAAGCTGCTTCTGTTCACTGAGTTGTTGACACTGAACGTTGTTTGAAATAGGCTTATTTTTACTTGGTGTTAATGATTTAGAGCTGCCTCTTGTGAATATAGACTTTTTTCTTGTCTTTTTTTTTTTTTTAGGTGGTGGTCTTTGGGACAATGTTATTTTAACCCATTCATATTTTTAAAAATTTACTACTTTGGACAGTTTCTCAGTTTTATAGTAGATTAAATGGTATTTTCTAATAAAATTCTTACAATAAGCAGTTTTGTGGGTTTGAAAATGTCTTTTGTTTAATACTGATTATGAGAGAAAGAGAAACCATGTAGGTCATTCTGGATTCCTGACATCTGGAGACTCAGCATATTTTAGGGTTGTATCTATTTATCTCTTTCCATTTCCTGAGCATATGTGATCTTTTCTACAGACACATTTTTTAACATCAACCTAAGCAAAGCAAAATTAGGTAGGCAGTCCTATTAGAAGCATTTACTGTATCCTTTTTATATCAATGTTTCCTTCCATAGGAAAGGAAAACTAGAAGTTGGTATTTTCTCTGGTTCATTTTCAGACTTGTTCATTATACATAATTTATTGTGTTGATCCGAATTTATAGAGTCATAGGGTATTTTTTATATAATAATGGTACATTTAATTTTATTTTTTTAGGCAACAGCTGAAGCTAATAATCTTGCTGCAGTAGCAGGAGCAAGAGATATCTATTGCAAAAGTATGGAACAGGTTTGTAACTGAAATTTAACTTTGATGCCAGAGTGGGATAGAAGATTTTTATATTTAAAATAGTTGAGCTAATTTGTGCCACTTATATATTGACATGTTATGTCATTCTCTAATTCTCCATTATGACCTCTGCTGGAAATAAACTTGTAAGAAAATAATCCACATCATTAAAGTTTAGAATTTGAGTGGTAAGTTATTACATATATTCTACTGAAATTTTCTGACACATGATTCAGAGCGCTGTTATTTAGTAGCCTTTGATGGTAGTAACATTAGCTTAAGGCCAATAGCAGTTTCTGCACTAGGCTTGCTCAAACATTAGAATACCTTTTTAGTGTGATACCGTTTACCCACTCTCTTGCCAGCAGTCTTTTGTACTGTTATGGTGTATTAGTGGGTCAAATGAAGGCAAGTACAGAGTGCAGCATAAACTTTTTTTATCTTCAGTTTTATTGAGATTAGTCATATTTGGAATTATTTTGCTTGAGTCGGTTCAATGTACAAAAAATTAATAGGTTATGATTACTGGTGAGATAATACAAATAAGTTTAAAACTAAACCATGTAAATGGTTTGACTTTCTGAGACTAAAAACTATGAGCAAGAAACTTATTTCAGGTGTTAATTATTTCTAGCATATAATCTGTCCTATGTAATTCTGTCTGTACAGGTATGTGGTGGGGACAAGCCTTACATTGCACCTTCGGATCTGGAGCGAAAACACCTGGATCTCAAGGAAGTGGCAATTAAACAGTTCCGTTCTGTGAAAAAAATGGGTGGAGATGAATTCTGCCGTCGTTATCAGGACCAGCTTGAAGCTGAAATTGAAGAAACCTATGCAAATTTTATAAAGCACAATGATGGCAAAAATATCTTCTATGCTGCTCGTACCCCTGCCACACTGTTTGCAGTCATGTTTGCTATGTATATAATCTCAGGACTGACTGGCTTCATTGGCCTAAACTCTATAGCCGTCTTGTGTAACCTTGTCATGGGGTTAGCACTGACATCTCTTTGTACTTGGGCATATGTTAAATACTCTGGGGAGTTCAGAGAAATTGGAACAATGATTGATCAGATTGCTGAAACACTATGGGAACAGGTTGGTATCTATCTTTTGGTTTCTCGGTAACTAATCTCATTTTCCTTGTGATCTCCTCCCATCCCCTCACAGTATTTTCACAGCTGCTTTTCCTTTGTGTAAGGACTGCCAAAGGGATGTTTTCTGTTTTGTTTGGATGTTAGAATATGTATAATTGAAGAGTTTTTTTAAAGAAGTCATAATTATAATGTGCTTTGGTTAGCTTAACTCTGTAATATCCTCTGGGTAGATTCTTCGTCGTAGGCCCATGAGTATACCAAAGGGCAGGACCAGAGTCTCTAATAATTGTTTTTCTTTTAGAAAAGAAAATATAATAAGGGAATGATTTTAAAGGTAAGGAAAAGAAGTTTGGAAATACAGTGCTTTTGGAAAGCAAAAGAAATTTCTTATTAATATTGGCTAGAAGTAAAATAGGAGAAATATTGGATGGTAGACAGATCTTCGTTGCCTTCCATGAAGATAGTGGTGATTTCTTGATGTACTGCCAAGAACAACTCTACAGAGATTTCTTACCAAAGAAATTTGACCTCTCTGTATCATGGAAATACTGATGAACAAAGCAAAGCATCATGAGCAAAGAACCAACTTCCATCATGATCTTTTACCTCAAACCAGAATTGAAAGTCAAGATATGAACTCTTGCCCAGCAAGTATCTACTAAGGAAAGACATTCTATATATCTGCCATCTGTGTAATAGAATTACCTACATGTCCACTTAAGGATGTCATTAAAACGATCATCGTGAAATACTTGAATATCATGTCAACACCAGAATGGAAGCTGCAGTTAGTACTAATGAACAATGTAATAGGCATTTTCAGATGCCATTTCTAGGCTGATGAAATACTGAGCTTATTTGAAGATTTAGGATAAGCAGCTCCATGTTTATTTTGTCTTTAAATTTAAAGACTGAAGAAGTAGACATTTTTTGAACAAAGTTAATTGGATGTTGACTTCTCTTGTAATAATGTCATTATTTTATAAAGTGACCCAGTATATTAATTTGGATTTTGTATTTATTCTTTAGAGAAATGCTCTATTCAGATCTGAGTTGGAAGTTTGTGTTGGAATATTTGTTAAATTTTTATTTCTTAAAAAATCTCACTACTTCATGTTTCTTTGATATCATCTAATAGAAGATGGATTAACCTCATTTAAAAAAAATGACTAAAATTTTGGACCATTATTTTTTATAACATAATTTTCTATAATTATATAATGTTTACTTTTGGGAAATAGTCATCTCCTGTGCAGCATTGGTTCTAGGATTTTAGAGGTACCATTATTACAAAACAATTAAATGGAAGAATCTAAAGTGTGTAAAATTATTTTTAGAATAGTTGAGGTAAGGTGATCACTAGTCAGAGAAGATCTGTGCTGTGTCAACAAACCTTGTCTAAATTTCTTTGCATTTCTCTTTTCTTTTGCTTCAGAGGAGTCCCAGGAAGGTGAGAAACCTACAAAGTCTCAGATTCTTGTAGTCTTAAACTCTTTAGCTTCAAGGCACTTTGAGTCATTCTCCTAACGCATCACTCCATGTTTTAGGTATTTTCCAAACTGTTTGAAGTTACTAGACGTCGAATGGTTCATCGTGCTCTTTCATCAGCACAGCGACAGAGACTGTCATCCAACAATAACAAGAAGAAAAATTAGACAGTATTTTTAACTTTTTTCTCTATCTGAAGTGTTCACACTTACACATGTAGGACAATAAGCAGGACCGTCTGGGCCGGTCTGCATAAATGCTGTAAACATACCAGATTTGATGCTGCATAGAGGGTATGGAACTGCACATCCATCTCATAGGGATTGTAAATGGTTTGAATGAGAGGAAAGTAATTTCTGTTGCATTATAAAATGTCTAGCTGCATTATTTGTAGCATCATAACTTTTTTGGGAGAAGCATCTTTTTATTTCCCACATTCCTGGTTATTTTCATCATTGCTTTGAATTGAATTTTTATATCTATTTTTATATGTAACTTTTTTTACCTCACATTTTTGTTTGTTTTGCACATTTCTCATACCACAGGTATTGAAGCCCCTGGGTGATAATTTGATGGAGGAAAACATAAGGCAGTCTGTAACAAACTCTATCAAAGCAGGCCTGACTGACCAGGTGTCTCATCATGCCAGATTAAAGACAGACTGACAGTTCATCTCCTCATGGACTCCACTCTCTTTTCTTTTTCATGCTTGCTGTACAATGAGAACTCAAAATAAACCAAAGTTTACAATCAACTGTAGAAGTAGTTTAGTATAACTGGCTTCACAGATGGCTGCCACAGAGTGTGAAAATTGTTTGTTGGTTTTAAGCATTCTTTTAATGACTCCTTAAGACATGCACATTGGCTGAGGAGCATTAGTTTATCATGCACATTTGTGCCATGTTTAATTCTTTTATTTCATTTTACTTAATCTAATGTTAGTGAAATTTGTCTTATGTAAAAGGATATTTCAGGGAAATATTTTAATAAATCTATTTAGAATCTCTTTAACACAGTGTCCCATTGAGATTTTAATTTTTAGAGAAGTTATGAATCACTGTATCAAGAATCAGATTGGGATGACAATGAAGCCTTTATTGAGCCACTACATTTAAAGTATATATTGCTTTACTGCCTTCAATGCCAGTATTACGTAAATGCATGTATCAGAACACAAAATTACACAACTCTTGTAGCTAAGAAAGTAATTCTGAGGTGTACATTTGTCTTGCCTTTTTAAATTTATAAACCTGCCCTAAAAGGAGATGCATATCTGGGAAACTGAACTGTCTTTTTGCAGTTTAGCCTTCATGTAAATAAAATATGCCATTAATTTTATTGGGGGAGAAATTCCATCCAAAAATGTTGCCTACAGCTATGAGTTAAGAGTGTCTGTACAGTGTGCAGCTTTTATTTTCTAAAATCACAGATAGGGCATGTATATGAATTATAAATATATAAATACGATTTTGTATTAAAAGTTTTGTAGTTTATGGCAAAATCTGGTTCTGTGGTAGGCTAATAAGTATGGTCTCCGTGAAAGGAATGTTTGTGGCTCATGTCAGTGTGTGAATGCATAGACAATTTGAAGTTTTTGATATATTTGTGATATTTAATCTTCCTTGAGCACTGCAATCTCCCCCCCACCCCAAGGGAATTCAATGGGAATGTTTATTGTGACTTTGTCCTCTGTTGCATTTTAAAGTTATTTCCTGTAATTTATTTTCAGTACATAATTAAAAATTTGTTGTATATATAAAATAAAACTTGTGATTCTTTTTTAAGGAATTCTGTAAGTATGTATTCCACTATATAAACCATGTCTGTTTATACTGAAAAGAGCATGAGCAGGAAACACCCAACTTGAGAGCTCTAAGGTATTGTACCTCAACACTAAGCTTGTAAAAAGTTATTTTTCTGTGTCTTTCTCTGTAAGGGCAAACTTGTGATTAGCCTAGGTATAGCTGGGGATTTGTTAATTTCTTTTCTTTCTCTCTCTCTCTCTTTTTTTTTTTTTTTTTTGTGGTATATGTATGGCTAACATTTTTTCAGTACTTTTGTAGTTTTCTTTATGAACACCTATTAAAGCACCTAGTTTGGTTTCTAAGCAAAGAAAATTCAGATGTTGAGTTGTTTGCATGAAAGCTCTAAATTTACTTTGGTTGGTATATCTTTCCTCCCACCCCATTCAGATCCTGTTTTTATCTGGATTGTATTTGTTTCCATCTGTATTAAATTGCTACGACTCATCTGTTCTGAAACATAAAGAGTCCACCTGAAAAGTGTCTCTTTTTATTTCTTCTACCACCCTGTTTTATGAATGCTGTGGACTGTTTTTATGAATGAAAAAATAAAAAGTTTGTTCTATAATAGCAATTTTTCTGAAATTAAAGACTTACATAGCTTACCTTAAAAAAAAGTTGTTACATGTAGACCATTGAATTTCTTAGTATTTCTTGTTGGAAAGAGTGTTTTCCCCAAAGAAGACATAATTCTCTACAGGATTCCAAGAAAGCACTTTGGTGTTTCATTTGGAAGACTCTGAACATTATTAGCAAGAAGTAATAAAAGGTATTAAAGACACACTGAAAACTGTTGACTGAAATAACTTTGGTGTTGGTATATTTTCTGGTGGTACAATTTTTAGTAACTAATCTATATTACAAGTTAGGTTTTTTAAAAGAGATGATTTTCCCAGTGACAAATGTTTCATTTTCTAATTAAGACACACATAATTTACTTTTGTGAAAGGGGCAGTCATTGTGACCCAGCTTTGAGTATGCCTTATATATTTCTCATGAAGATAGCTAGTCATCCTTGCTTCAGTGAAAATAGTCTATTTGTAGAATTGAGTAGCATCATTTCACTTTGAAGGTTATATTTTCAGAGAACTCTGAGCTGGGCTGGCTTGCTTTATTTTACTTTCAGAGTTGAACTGGGCAGGCTAGAGACTTTATCCTTGCTATATATAGGCATGAAATGTTTCTAGTTTTAATTACATGTTTTATTGTGGGATTGAAAAAAGGTTTTGGTCTTGGTTAAGAACCTATTAAAATATACCATAAAATTTCAGAATGCACTGTGATGGTGGCTGTTAGTGGTCTAGTATGTGTACATCCAAAATGGCTTTTCTGAAGTCAGTTGTTTAGCCTTTTAACCAGGTAATATGTAGGCTTTTTGATTAGCTGCCTTATCTACTAGTGTGAGTTGTTGCACACATTTTTTGGGTTCAGCTTAAAATTCATAGCCTGAATTTTCACCCTCTAACTTGATCAGAATTGATCTGCATATCTTATCGTTTGTCCATTCATGTCATAGTTGTAGGGTGAAGGTGAAAATCAGCTTGAATTACTGGTAGCTGTGCTTCTGGCAGCTATCTTCTCACTTGCCCAGAGTTTACTCATCAAATGACTTGTCTTACTCGGATTGTGTCTGGAGCCTTTTCCATAGAGAGAACTTGACTTTGGGGAATCCTCAAGTTGTTGGCTCCTCATCAAAGCTCAATTGGAGCGATCCTAAGCATCTTAGAAAATTGCTACCTTCTGTACTTAAATCTTAGTCCTAGGTACTTCTCCCCTTCAGATTTGCATTTTGCTGGAATTTAGACTGAGGAATTGAGCTGCCCTTAACATACTTCAGTGAAACACAACTTTTATAGCCTTTTAGGTTTGTGACATTTTGGGCTCTTCAGAGCTAAAGATACCAGCTGACCAGGTCAAAAGTGCCTAAAGATATGTATACAAGGGCTATGGGGAGAGGATCATAGCCTTTGCATAGCTCAGCAAAACACTTCCATATATATGTTAGTACTTTGTTGTGCTCATGATGGTCCTCTGAGACAATCTGGCATCCCAAGCTTGCAAACCTAGGACTCTCCTGCACACCTCCAGAGGTTTGAATCAGTTTGAAGCTTGAGACACGGACAAATGTTTCTAACTCAAGATCTCAGCTCTATCTTGGCTGCATTCTGAAAAGCACTAAAAAGTGGAGAAAAGATTTTGCTTGATACTTAAGGTGAAAACTGTAATATTACCACTTTAAAAGATGAATCATATGAAGCAAGAGGTGAAAATTTCCCTGTTTTATTGTACACCTGAGAGATAACCGAGATAACCATTACTTTGGTGTGAATATTGAAATCTTTCCTGTGCTTATTGACACATCTGTATATGTATAAAACATACTCTTGGTTGTTTTTAATACAAGGAGTTATCCTGCACAGTGTTCCCCTCCCCCATCCCCGTATAACAAGGGTATTTACCTAGGTCATTAATTCTTTAATGCTCACATGGTTGCTTTGATTCTTCTGAAGGTAAATGGGGTTTTGAGGAGAGAATGCTAGACCTTTTATCACTTTTTTTATGACAGTTTTCCTCCTCCCATGGGATTCTTGAGAGAATCAAATGTGGAGTGTGCTTGGGAGGCAGGTGCAAGAACAGAAAATTTTGCTCTCAAGTTTGCTTGTTTTCAGGCTCCATCTGCTGACTCTGTTCGGCCACCTGTACTTCTTGAAGCTTGTCCATAACTTATTTTTTCTCTCCCTGTCATTCGGGCTGTATTTAGGAATTTTAACAAAACTTCCTGACAAGTTTATATGGTAATTAGGAAATAACATGGTTATTCTGTAGCCACTGACAGCGAGAAAGAGAAGCATCCTAAATGGCATCATTCAGACATCCCAGGTACAAAACATGAAGACTACCTAAAAACTTGGTGTAACCTAGAACAGGCAGAACTTAAATTTCAATTCCAGGAAAAGGAGATGGACTTTAGAGTTAAAACTGAGCTCTGTTTCTAACACCATCCAAACTGTGAACTTGGACAAACGCCTATGTAGCAGTTTAGCCTCAGCTTCTCCATCTATAAAATGGAAATAATATTTACCCTTAGGGATGTTAGGAGGATGTGATAAGAATGTATATTAAAATCACAGTAGACTTTTTTTATGGGGATGATACACAAATTATACCTTTTTTTCCTCTCTTTTTTTTTTTTTTTAACTCCCTCTGTTTCCTGAAGAGAACAAACAAGATAAATTTTGGAGGGTGGCAGTCATTGCTATTTTGTCTATGGAAGAAAGCATTTATCAGTAAGTTCTTTCCTCAACTAGATTGAGCTCTTTGGAAAGAAGAAACCATACTTTATACATTGTTTAGGTTTTTACATTATCAAGTATTTTTGTGCATAGTAAATGCTCAGAGTATTGTAACATGGGCTGGATTGATCAACTTCACTCCCTCCACCTGCCTTCCTTACTTACACATACACCATCTACTGTAAGTGAGCTACATGGTTATTTGGCAACTGTGGTCTCCTAAATATTGGTGGTGGCTTTTTCCCCCTTGGTGTCAAAACACTAAGGAATGTGATCATTGACTAAAAAAACCCAAAAGCTCTGGTAAAATAACAGGCAGGATGGCGAGGTTAGGCTACCCTATGAATTTGGATTATCTTTAGAACCTTAGTATACTGATTTGCTCTAGTGCAGTTTCCTAAGTATCTGCTCATAAGTTCTCTCAGTTGGGAGAACTCTTACAGGCGTGTCATGTGAGGAGATGGGAGTCTTAACTGTATTCCTCTTGTTTCTGGAAGACGAATGTACGTACATGTTACTTAGGAGGAGGCAGTTTTTCCTGGGAAGATTGAAGATTTTACAGTGGGGGGCGGGAGGGGATGACAAACAAACATGTTTAGCATCTAAATTAAATCCTGCCAGTGCCCATGTCATAGCCTTGGGTGGGTGTTCTTATCTTTGATTTTATAGAGAAGTCCTCTGAGGCTCAGAGAGGTCACCATGCTTACCAAAGGGAGTGTGATCTGTTGGAAGCCAGGTCTACTGGCTTTAGAGTACCCTGCCTGCTCTGTCATACTGCTGTGAAAAATAAATAGTCCCACTCTGGCAGAAAAGAGGAAGAAGACGGGAAGTCAGCATGAAGGAGGAATGCAGCAGTGGGCCAGTGTGGCTCCCACACACAGTTACTGAAGAGCAGAAATGCAGGTAGCAGTGGGGGTGAAGCTATAAAGACCCGGGCCAGACTGTGAAGGGCCTTACAGACTACGCACAGGGTCTTGTCGCGTAGATACTATGGATCCACAGATGGTTCTTAGAAAAATAAAACAAGCAGAAATGCCAATAATCTGGGATAGTTTCTCAAAGTATGGGTTTTTTATTTTTATTAAATTTTTTTGAGACAGCCTATCACTTGGGCTTGAGTGCAGTGTTGTAATCATAGCTCACAGCAACCTCAAAACTCTGGGTTCAAGTGATCCTCTTGCCTCAGCCTCCCGAGTAGCTGGGACTACAGGCATGTGCCACGATACCCAGCTAATGTTTCTATTTTTGGCCGAGACGGGGTCTTGCTGTGTTGCTGCTCAGGCTGGGTTTTTATTTTTAATTAGAGTAACCTGGAGTGCTAGTGTTAAGTGCACGTTCTTGGGCCCACCCACATTGTATAATGAATTTAAAGCTGTGTTTCTACTGCACCCCGCAGGTAATTCTGTTGCACACTGAAGCTTAAGATCCAGTACTAAGCGTTGCCTAATGGGTAGTAGGATTATGGGTTTCTCCTGCTGTTTTTATACTTTTCTGACTGGTGATGCTTTCTGCATGCACAGAGCTAAAGTAATGTAGAATCATGTTGTTTCCCAGGGAGGGAAGTGGAGCCTGTGTTGGAAAGGACAATAGATGTTGACAATAGATTGAAAGTATGCTTTTCTTCCATATTAAAGCAAATATTGTCTCTCCCAAATTAGACTCATTCTTAAACTTAGATATTCTTTCAGAACTGTGCTGCATTTCTTCATATGCTTTGGACTGGTTCCCTCCTTTACTTTCATTAAAGAATGGTGGCCCATGCCTATAACCCCAGCACTTTGGGAGGCCGAGGCAGGAGACCAGGCTGAGCATCATAGTGAGATCCCATCTCTACAAAAAATAGCAAAATTAGCTGGATGTGATGAAACGTGCCTGTAGTCCCAGCTACTCTGGAGGTTGAGACAGGAGGGTTGCTTACGTTGAGGTTGCAGCGAGCTCTGATCGTCCAACTGCACTCTACCCTGGGCAATAGAAAAACTAGTTTTAGGTACAGCTGAATCATTGCAATCTTCTTTCATTAGGGAAATATTTAAGAATGATATGAGACTTTTCGTAATATTCCCTGTTCTTTCGTTAGCTTTTGAGTACAGAGAGAAAAACCTCAGGGCTAAATTGTATAAATCAGCAGAGATTATACCTCTTACCAAGGTGTAATCTTCAAAATTACACATGGCTGTCATACAAATATGTTAATATAATGAACGCATATCAAAATATATTCAACCCCTTAATGAGCTAACCAATGAGATGGCAAACAGCTGGTTCAGAGGAGAATTAGAGAAACAGGAGTTATGTAGTCCACCAGGAGAGGCATTCTGGAGCCAGTATGCTGAGGACTCTAAGCCCTTAGTAGTAAAGGACACTTCACGAATTTGCATGTCATCCTTGCACAGGGACCATCCTAATCTTCTCTGTATTGTTCCAATTTTAGTATATGTGCTGCTGAAGTAAGCACCCTTAATAGTAAAGGACGAAGTCAAACATACCTAGATCAGCGAGTCTCAGACTTCTGGTCTCAGCACCTTTATACTCTTTAAACTTGACAACCCCAAGTGGTCTATCAATATTTATCCTATTAGAAATTAAAACAAGAATGTTAAAATATTTAAAATAAAGGCCCATTGTATGTTAACTTTTAAAGATTACATATATTTATGATGTACAATATGCTGTTTTGATGTATGTACATAGTGAAGTGATTATTACACTCAAGCAAATTATTCATCTCACATGGTTACCCCCTCTTTTTCATGTGTGTGGGAAAAGTACCTAAAATCTCCTCTGCTTTAGCAAATTTCCATTGTACAATATCCTGTTAACTATAGTCATCATGCTCTGCATTAGATCTCCAGACTTACTCTTCTTACCTGACTGCAACTTTGTACCCTTGACCCTCACTTTCCCATTTCTCCCATCCCTAGTAACCACCATTCTAGTCTCTGTTTCTATGTATTCGGGTTTTGTCCCTTTTCTTTTCCTTCCTTCCTTCCTTCCTTCCTTCCTTCCTTCCTTCCTTCCTTCCTTCCTTCCTTCCTTCCTTCCTT
>VSMD01127199.1:0-41471 GCA_008750895.1 Mirza zaza
TATTTTTGAAGGTAAGCTATTAAGGAAACCAGAATATGTCACTCCAAAATATGCCTCTCTGACATAAAATTATTATTTTTGGTTTTTTTGAGACAAGGTCTTGCCTTGTTGCACAGGCTACAGGGTAGTGGTGTCATCATCTCTGACTACCCCCTCAAACTCCTGGGCTCAAGTAATCCTCCTATCTCAGCCTCCCAAGTAGCTGGAACTACAGGTGCACATCACCACGCCCAGCTAATTTTTTTACTATGTTGCTCAAGCTGGTCTTGAACCCATGGGCTCAAGGGATCCTCCCACCTCAGCCTCCTGAAGTGCTGTTATTAGAGGTGTGAGTCACCTCGCCCAGCCTCATGAAAATTATTTTTGAGCTGAAAGCAATTAAGCAGCAACAAATGGAAGGAAACTCCTTCTCCTGGGTCTTTTCTGCCTAAATTCTCTTTTACTGGAGACAACTCTAGACTCTTACTCACTCAGAGAGAGCACCAGAGGAATCTGCCAACAAACCTTACTCCATTAATTTTCTACCATATGTTTAATATTTACATTCCCACAGTTTCCCACACTTAGAAACCTAAAACTCTATGCTTTGTCCTTACATTTCTCCACAGATTTAGTGTTCTTTTTTTTTTTTTTTTTTTTGAGACAAAGTCTGGCTCTGTTACTAGGGCTAGAGTGCCGTGGCATCAGCCTAGCTCACAGCAACTTCAAACTCCTGGGCTCAAGCAATCCTACTGCCTCAGCCTCCCAAGTAGCTGGGACTACAGGCATGTGCCACCATGCCTGGCTAATTTTTTCTATGTATATTTTTAGTTGTCCAGATAATTTCTATTTTTTCAGTAGAGATGGGAGTCTCACTCTTGCTCAAACTGGTCTCGAACTCCTGACCTTGAGCGATCCACCTGCCTCACCCTCCCAGAGTGCTAGGATTACAGACATGAGCCACCGCGCCCAGCCAGATTTATTGTTCTTTATTGATGATGCTATATGAGCCAGAGTCTAAGCCACTGTTTTAAGTTACTTTTCATTGAAGTTTCTCCCACGTGATGTGCACTAAATGCATTAATAAGCTTGTTTGCTTTTCTCTTGTTAATCTTTCTTTTGTTATGGGGGTTCATCTCAAATAAGAACTCATGAGGGTTAAGTAAAAACTTATTTTTCCTCTTCTACACTATCTTATTCCAACCCATTCTTTGGAAAATTAAGCATAGAAACGGTTGAATTCTATTTTAATGAACCATTTTTTATTTGATTGAGAGATGTATCATCTTCATTTGCAAAAAGAAAACAAATATGTAGAGATGTGTAGGATATTCTCTAAGAATATTTCATAAACCTCTGATATTAACTTTAGAATTATAGAAGCCTCTACAATTTTTCAAAAGCTTTGTGTGCATGTTTCTCTTATGCATATAGCTAGAGAACTTTTAAAGTGCTCTTTCTTATGCTATTGGCATAAACATAAAATTCTAACAATATTTAAGTGTCTACTGTGCAGCAGGTACTACCCAATAACTAGAGATACAGTAGTGAACAAAACAAAGACCCTATCCCTGCTGTCATGAAACTTAACATTCTAATGGGGGGAAGTAGACAATAAGCAAATGTAGTGCTAAAAAAAAAAAAAAAGTAGAGAAGGATGAGAGAAAGGGAGAGAGTAGCCTTTTCAGATAAAATGCTCAGAGATAGTCACTCTGATAACACGTGGGCAGAAACTTGAAGGCAGTGAAGCCCCATAGTTATCTAGGAACAGAGTGTTCCAGGCTGTGGGCATAGCAAGGATGAATACACTTAAAGAGAAGCTCATTCACAAGTTGATGGCAAAGAGGCCAGGTGTGCCTATGGTGAAGTTAGCAAGAGAGTGGTAGGAAATGACACCTGAGAAAGCTAAGAACCAGATCATGTAACCAGATGAGTAAGCAAGTAAGAGAATCGAAGGAAATGACATTGGAGAGCTGAGTGTTATGTGGGACCTTGTAGGCCATGGTAAGGATTTAGGCTTTTATTTTGAGTGAGAGGGGAGACGATTGAGAATTTTAGTGAGCCTGCTTCTCTAGACTGTGAACTTCACACGTCCTTCTCAGTTTCCCCCAACTCCCCTTAGGTGGGACAAGATGGCTAGTGTGGATTGGAGTTAGGTATTTCTCCCCCCGCTTCCCCCAGTCAGTTAGGCTCTTACAAAACTCCAGCAGATTAGGCTTTGGTTAAATAGTCTCTCCTGAGGACAGACCTTGTTAAGAAGAACAAAATGCTCTGATGTATTTCAAAATGGTTCCTTTTCCCTATGCACTGCCAGCAGCATAGATGGTTATCATGAGGACCTGCGGACCTGTTAGAGCTCTGAGAGGTAAAACTCACAAAAGGGGATGGGGAATGGATCCCCTAGAGATTTTATTCCTCAGACTTGTCCATACAGAGCTCCAGTAAATTACTAATTATATAGTTCAGGTCCCTATCTGGGCACTGGTTCTATTCGAATTTTCAGTTCCTTGTTTCTGCTCTGATAAATTTTGATTCTCTGCGTTCACCTGTCAGTCTCTCTAGTTTTGGAGGCAGTGGTTTGCCCAGTAAGCTCACTTTTCTTTCAGATCTAAGAAGAGTTGCTTAGGTTTGTTCAGCTTTTTACTTCTTGTTAGGACTCAGTAGCAACTTCCAAGATTTTTACATGCCAGACCAGAAACAGGAATTCAACAAACATATTACCATTAAAAATGTTGAGCAAGGGTGTAACAACCAATTCAGATGTTTTGAAAGGATCATTCTGACTGCTATGTGGGAAACAGACTAGAGGGAGACAAGCTTATGGAGAGACTAAATAGTAGACTATTAATGAAGGTGAGAGTTGATGGTGACTTGTTCTCGGGTGGTCAAAGTAGAGGGGATAGATGATTAGATTATATATATCTTTCAAATAACAGAACCCATAGATTTGCTGATTGATTGCATGTGGAGTGTGGAGAGAAGAGAGAAGTTTACAGCATGAGCCAAGTGAAAGAATGAAGTTCCCATTACTAAGGTAGGAGAAACTGGCAGGAGTAGATTGAAGGGAATGTCTTAAACATGTTAAATTTGAGATGGCTATTTGACATCCAGTAGATACACTAGGTAGACAGTTGGACAGCTTGTCAAGGAGACGATTACAGGTTGGAGTATATTAGCCAAGCACAATGTACTACAATTAATTCTAAAGAATTGTCTAGCTTTTTATTCTATGAGATACCACCTTGATCCTATTCACCCCAACTCTACCAATCCTTTATATACCTGTGTGCTATTTTTTCTTTTTTCTTTTTTTTTGCCAATTCCCATTCTTTCCTCCTGAGAATTCTCTCTCAACAAACTAGAGACACAAACACCTAACAAAAATGAAAAAGAGTAATAGGATGCTACTAGAAAATACTGATTTTGTTTATTCATCCTCTGAAGAAAAAGCTAAATATTTAGCTAACAACTTTCTTTGCTTAATTTGAGTTTTAAATATTCTGTATCCTTCTCTTTATTTTTAGTACAGAAAAAGGCAGTTTACAGCACAGCACCTGAATAAACACAACATTTTTAGATTTGAGAGATTACTTTTCTGTGCAAACCTCCTCTTTCATTCCAAATTATGAAATAGACTTTCCTTTTGGAGAGCAATTTGGCAATGTCTGGTTAAAATGGAGAATGCTGAAATGACCCCAAAATCTCACATCTAGCTATATTGCCTAGGGAAATTCTTAATATGTATACAAAAATATATGTAGAAGAATATTCATTGCAGCTTTGCTTGTGATAGTGGAAAATTGGAGCAACCTAAATATTCCTCAAAAGGCAAATGGTTAAATAACAGCACATTCAAACAATAGAACACTATAAACAGATAAAATGAATAAAATAGAATTACATTTATTAATGTGGATAAAAATCATAGATAGTATAGAGAAAAAGGAACAAGAAATATACGTGTAGTTTTATTTCACATGTCTCCTATCATTAGATCATCCTAATTTCCAGAAATTTCCATGTGTGAGACATTATGTAAAATGGTTTGTACATACATTAATTCATTTAATTCTCATAACAACCTTGTGAAGTAATTGATGTTATCACCATTTTGCATTTATTCATTTAAAAAATTATATAATATGTGCCAGACACTGTTCTAAGCACTGAATGTACAGCAGTGACTTAAAGTTCCTTTTCACATAGAGCTTTAATTCTTGTGATAGAAGACTGATAAAAAATATGCAAATAGTTATGTGTGAGGTGGTAATATAGGCTATGAAGAGGAAAGACAAAGCATCATAGCAGGCTATAAAGTAGCAAGAATTATTTTTGATAACTCAAATAAACTAAAACTTAGAATTGAAGATGAATCACAGAAGACAAGAAACCTGCTGAAAGTTACTCAGCTTGGAAATTTGGAGCTAGGATTGAAACCTAAATTGATCTAATTCCAGAGGCTTCTCTTTTTAAAGGATAGTTAAGTCAGCCAGTCATTTACACTTTAGGAAAAATATATTTACTACCTAATAACACCTGAGATCAGCAACATTAGAAGAGTTTTTAATGGAACAGGAAGGAATAGAGAATAGATAGATGCTTTGGACAACTAAAAATCTTCATAAAGTACCAGTTGAGTATGGGAGTCAGAGAATAAGATTCAGAAAGTGAGAAAACAGTTAAGAAATCAGAACAAGCAAACTTAATTTTGTCTTAGGCCTGCTGGCACTGAAAGTCATTTCGAGTGCTACTTATTGGAAATGGGTTGTGGATTGCCAGTGTCAGTGTTAAGAAATTCAAGAAGAGAGAATGTTAGTGTATTTAAGAATGGGAATTTGAGAGTCAGCCTCTTACACCATCTTTCAATATTTATTTGGCTTTAGGGCAAGCCACTTAATCTTTCAGAGTCTTTTCTTTTCCCCTTAAGCTCTACCCACAGAAACTGTGTAAATTAACTTCTCATTCAACCTATTTTTTTCCTTCTCAGATATCAGAATAACCATATCTTCTGGTATTAGATGAATTGATCATAACCTATACTGCCTGATTCACATTTTACCCACACTGTTCTGCCATTTATTTAACAGCAAAATGTATTAAATGTCTACTGTAGAAATAAATGAAGACCAACAAAATGAGGAAAGCAAAGCCTATTTATTCTGAGCTTGCTATAGAAAGAGACTCAGCCATTATCCCTTGCATTTGGGCAGAGACTCAAAGGCAGACAGAGGAGTGGAAAAAAGAGAAGACTTCAGGTTTGTCCTGACTGCCAGCTGTTGCCATGGGGAAGCTGTAGGAGGGCTAACTAGAAGGGAGTGGTAATCATATGTGATTGGTGAGGGGTACATATCTGGCTTTTCCCGGTCCCAAGTTGGAAGTGATGACAAAAATTAGAGAAGCTGTCAGTTATTAAGTCCTGGTCATTTTGAGCCAATCATTAGAGAAGTTATTGGTTAGTCTTCCAGATTGTCACTAGAGATAAAAATCTGGCTTCCTGACAGTCCAACTTATGCCAGGGTGACTTCCTGGGTTTATTGTAGATAAGGGATTAACGTCCTGGGAAGGGTTGCTGGAGGTGTGGATCAAAGCTCTATATTTATATATGGTCTGTCTTGGTTTGTTTGTATTGCTACAAAGAAATACCTAAGCCTGGGTAATTTATAAAGAAAAGAGGATTATTTGGCTCACAGTTTTGCAGGCTGTATAAGAAGTGGCATCAGCATCTGCTTCTGATGAGGGCTTCCAGCTGCTGGCATTCATGGCAGAAGGTGAAGGCAAGCCAGCATGTAGAGATCACGTGGCAAGAGAGGAAGAGAAAAAGAAGAGAGAAGAGTGGGGAGCAGAGGAGGTACCAGGCTCTTTTCAACAACTGGTTCTTGCAGGAACTAAGAGTGAGAACTCACTTCTCCAGTGAGAATGGCACCAAGCCACTCATGAGAGATCTATGCTCACAACCCAGATACTTTCCACGAAGTCCCACCTCCAACACTGGGGATCAAATTTCAACATGAGATTTGGCAGGGCTAAACAAACCATATCCAAATCATAGCATGATCTGTCCATTGTCCCTCCATATATTCTGTCTCTCCCTACTTTGTATGATTCATAATTATTTTGAGTTAAAGTCTTTACCATAGGCCAGGTACGGTGGCTCATGCCTGTAATCCTAGCTCTCTGGGAGGCCAAGGTGTGAGGATCCCTGGAAGTCAGGAGTTGGAGACCAGCCTGAGCAAGAGTGGGACCCCATTTTTACTAAAAATAGAAAAAATTAGCCAGGCACAGTGATGTGTGCCTAGAGTCCCAGCTACCAGGGAGCCTGAGTCAGGAGGATTGCTTGAGCCCAAGAGTTGATGGTTGCAGTGAGTTATGATGATGCCGCTGCACTCTAGCCTGGGTGACAGAGCAAGACTCTGTCTTAAAAAACAAAGTCTTTACCATGGTTTAAAAGGTTAATGTCTTCCTGAAGTGCTTAATTTAGCATGATGTCCCACTGGAAGAATTTGGCAAACTGAAAATTTTATTTTACTTTTTCTAACACTGATACATTATTGCTCTTTTTACTTTCAGTGGCTACCAATGACTCAGGAGCTAAGCTTCCAAAAATTTATTGAACAATCTGACTTACTAGAAGAACTTAAATATGACTTCAATGAAAATGCTGAATTGAGACACACCGAGACACAAAGGCCTTTTGTCTTTAACTATTATAAAAATGTCCTTGAGAGAAATAGCAAGCGCTACCAAGCCCTTGGCCATTTGCTTGAACAATACATTTATGAGCTTTTGGAGAAAGTGTGCAAATTACAAAAAGTATATATCCCATCAGAGGCTGATAAAGAACCAAGAAGCTTCTTTTTCATGAGTGAGAGAGCATTAACAAATTATCATTCTGTTCTTCTTGTCCTTCTTCAAGACCACGGGGTCTTCCGAGCTGGTCAGTGGAGTCAACAGGCAATAATACATCATGGTCTCCAACATGGAAGTCAGATACCGTGTATTCAGATGGCATTGCAGGCACATTATGATGTAATTGTGCTAAACCCCAATGACAATTTTATGGACCTAAATACAGAAAAAGAGTGGAATGGGCCTTTAACACAAAATAAAAATATTGAGTCCTCTTCCCAAAAAATGACTCAAGCTGAGAGCTTTTTCTCTCTTAAGGATCCTCCCCAATGCATTCCAAAAAGATACAGCAACACCCCTGAAGAACACATGGCTTACATATGGGATTACTTCATTTCAAAGACTGAAGGCAAGGATGTTGCCTTCATTGTACATGGTTATGGAGGCTTGGTTTTCATGGACTTACTAGTTAGTAGAAAGTGGGAAGTCATGAGCAAAGTATATGCTGTTGCGCTTATTGACTCTGAACATCATGTAGGACACCAGCTGGGAAGTGACGTACAATTATTAGCATGGATAAAGCACCACTGCCGTGAATGGGTGACAAGTCCTAAGCCTTTGGATAAACCTGAAGCTACCGTTTTGAAAAAGGAGTTTCCTATGGTTTCTGCTGGCACAGAAAAATACAACTTAGCCCCTTCCTCTAGCCTTCAGTCCATTTTTAAATACTTTAAAAAAGCTTTGAAAGCCAAAGCAACTATTAATTTCTCACAAATGCCAGTAGTAACTAGAAGCTCCACAAAAAAAAAGCAAAATGCTTAAGCTACATTTTTTGTCATCTAAGATTTTTTTTGTCCCCCTGAAACTTTGATAATATAGATGCTGGAGGGAAAAAGACGCTTCCAGCTCACATACAATATTATGTTGTGGCTTGTGGTTTGATTGATTATTTTTTTAAAAAGGTGAACATATCCTTTTAGCATATTGATGAGCTAGAAAATCAGTGCCATCGTTAATATTTTACCACATTAGTCAAGTGTGAAGACCTTTCTTTTGAAAAATCTATGGTTAATATAATGACACCAAATCTGCAGTTGATAAAAATTAAATATTAAGTCAATCTTTAATTTGTATATCAATGCCATAATAAAATTAGAAGTGAACATAAAAATTAAGCTAATTTCATTCTTTATTTGTTCTTTTGCTTAAATTTGTTGGTCTTGTATGTGTGTGTTCACTCATGTATTCAACTAATATTTGAGGGCCTACTGTGTGCCAACTCATAGTAGGTATTGGGGACACAGTAGCAAACAAAGCCAATGTTGTCTTTGTCTTTAAAGAGTTTAAAATGAAAAAAGAAATTACAAATGTGAAGAGTGTTAAAAAGGCAAGGGTGCCATAGAATATCTAGCATGAGTGTTAACCAGCCTTGGGGTTCAGGGAATATTATAATAAAATATATATAATAAAATTATGTTTAGTTTGAAGAATAGTAGTTAGCTACGAAAACAAAGTCATGGGCAAATGAACAGCCTATGCGAAGGTGTTAAGGCAGGAAAAAGAAGTCCATTTCAGCTGGAGCTGAAAGATTGAGTGGGGAGTAGTATTCAGGAAAATATTATTCATGACACTTGTTAAAGACAGTAAGGAAGACTTTATTTAAGAAGGGCTGGGCGTGGTGGCTAACACCTATAATCCTCGCACTTTGGGAGGCTGAGGAGAAGGATCACTGGAGGACAGGAGTTCAAGACTGGCCTGAGCAAAAGCAAGACCCCCATCTCTACAAAACATAGAAAAAATTAGCTGGGTGTGGTGGCACACGTCTGCAGCAACAGCTACTCTGGAGACTGAGACAGGAGGATTGCTTAAGCCCAGGAGTTTGAGGTTACAGTGAGTTGTGATGATGCCACTGTACTCTAACCAGAGACAGAGCAAGACCCTGTCCCCAAAAAAGGAAAAAAAAAAAAAAAGTGAAGGTCTGTTGTAGCAGAGGATTTGCAGTAGGGGAGAGAGATTGGACTAAACTCTGAATACAAGGACAACTAGGGATTTAGAGCCAAAGAACAGGGTAGGGGTCAGTGGATGAAAGATTACTAAGAGGAAACATCAGTGTTAAGAGAGATTCTTGCTGAAGGCAGGCCAGGTGAAGTGTGAGAAATTTGATCAGATATTGAAGGTGATTAGATACCAAGGGTGGAGGAATGTCACTAAACTGATTCAACAGGATTCTTGCTAAAACTGGACTAAGCAAGCTGACTAATAATAAAATAGCTCAACTCAGTTGTTGATTATAAGTGTTGTTGGTTATATCTTTGCTCTAGAGTGCTATAGATTGGATGTTTGTGTCCCCTTGCCCAGTAAAATTCTTATGTTGAAACCTAATCCCCAACATGATGGTATTTGGAAGTGGAGTGTGATTAAGTCATAAGGGCTCAAACCTCATGAATGGGATTAGTGTGTCCATATAAAAGAGGAGAGAGCTCTCTTGCCCCTTCTGTCATGGGAGGACACAGAAGAGATGAAGAGATGGCCATTTATGAACCAGAAAATGGACCCTCACCAGTCACAGAATCTGCTGGCATTGTGATACTAACCTCCAAAACTACGAGAAATACCTTTCTATTGTTTATAAGCCACCCAGTCTATGGTATTTTTGTTATAGCAACAATTTTTTTGCTCGGCCAAACTTTAGTCAGGCTCCTAAACTGTCTCACAGGCTCATCTGTGCATTTCCTTATAAAATCCAATTTTAGTAGAGAACCCTACTAAGTCAGTTTAGCGAGAACCCCACCCCCAACACCCTTAATACATGATCACCCTCCATGTTGGATCAGGTTCCTCATCCTCTACCATCCCACAGGTGATGTCTGATCACCCTGGCCTGTCTTTAACAAGAATCTCCCCAGCCTTGATATTCGCTTTTAGTAATTTTTCATCCACTGACCCCTACCCTATTCCTTGGCTATAAATTTCTACTTGCCTATGCTGTATATATGTACTTAGAGTTGAGTGCAATTTCTCTCCACTGCAAAATCCAATTGCTATAGCCCTAACTATTGCATAATCCTGAATAAAGTCTTTCTTACCATGGTTTAACAATTATCATCGAATAATTTTTTTCTTTAACAATTTTAGCCCAAATGCACTAAGACAGGGAATATGTTTATCTTGTCACTTTTAAATATTTCATGTTTTGATAAATATTATGGCTCCGTATATTTAAAAATTGTTTTTCTCTACATAGCATCACCATTTTTGCTCCACACAGGAAATGCTTTTGTTGAAAACAAAGCTTATTTTAAATTTTCTCACCTAGTCCCTTGCTATTACCTTACTCTGGCTTCTGATATTGATCTGTCTTTACAGCTTGAAGTCAAAAAAAGGACATCTCTAGTTTTTTGGCTATAAACTGAAGACCAGGGGTGTGTGCTGACAGAGAGAAAACTGGTATGGGGAAGTCTTCAGGAAAATCCTAAAACCCTTGACATCACCAAGTAATGATTTTTTCCTTTCTTGCAGAAAATAGTTGGTGTTAATTGGCTATGATCATAAAACTGTCTATATTAAAACAATGTATTCTAGAGCACCCAGTCTTTTATTTTATTATTATTTTTATTTCAACATATTACAGGGGTACAAACGTTAAGGTTACATACATTGCCCTTGCCTACCTTCCCCCCTCGAGTCAGAGCTTCAAGAATGTCCATCCCCCAGGTCATGCCCATCGCACTCATTATGTAAGTATATACCCATCCTGTATATACCTCACCTGCCCAACACTGGATAAATGTTTTTTGGGTTTTTTTTTTAACATTTTGGTTACATTTTATATCTTTGCCTCTCCCTAGCAAGAGTTAGAGGTATGCCCTTCCCCTCCACAGTGTTCACCACATCCCTCAGATGTGGGACTACCCCCCCCAACCCCCGAATCCCTGGTGAACACCACCACCATTTGAGCACCATAGTGTTAATCAGTCAGTACCAATTTGATGGCGAGTATATGTGGAGCCCATTATTCTGATCTTGTGTTACCTCACTTTGGATAATGGGCTTAAAATTAATCCAGGATAATATAAGCGGTCCTAGCGCGCTGTTGTTTCTTAGAATTGAGTAATATTCCACTGTAAACATACACCAAATTTTAATAATCCACTCATGAATTGACAGACACTTGGGTTGTTTCCACGTCCTTGCAATAGTGAATTGTGCTGCCATAAACATTCAGGACCGCCCAGTCTTGATCTTAATTTGTCTTCAGTTTCTTTCACTTACTGATAGTTAATATCTTATTTTGCAGAAAATATAAATTAAAAAAATGTAGAGTCATAAGGTATAAATAGTAATCAAAGTCTGATTTTTATAAAAGTATAGATATAGCCAGAAGTTAACCAGCAATTATTCCCTAACTTCCTACTTCTGTAACTGGTTACTGCTTAATGACACTATCCTCTCTGACAGTTGCAAGATTTGTGACCTCCCCACTACTTCTATAGATAGCATTGCTATTGTAAAGCCCAAGCCTTGTGCTTCTATAGACAACATTGTTATTATAAAGCCAAAGACTAGTCTTTGAAGTATTTTTCAGACTCTGTATTCTGGGGGGACTCACTGATGCCAACCAGACCTGTGGACAGGTGTGGGAACAGATCTAACAGCCTCGAGAGAACCCCCCACCAAGGCAATTGCACAACTGACAAGATAATCTCTGCATCCCAACCCTATGAGTTCATCCTCTGCCAGTAAGCATACCCAATTGGCTAGCCCTTTGCTTGCTAAACTATCTTTAAAAACCCTTTCTCCCAAATTCTTGGAGAGACAGATTGAGATATTCCTCCTGTCTCCTCGCATGGTACCTGCAATATTAAACTCTTTCTCTGCCGTAACCCCTGCTGTCTCAATGCATTGGCTTCCTCTTCAGCAGCAGGCAATGAACTGGCTAGGGTGAGTGCCCTGGCATCAGCCTAGCTCACAGCAACCTAAAACTCCTGGGCTCAAGCAATCCTACTGCCTCAGCCTCCTGAGCAGCTGGGACTACAGGTATGTGCCACCATGCCCGGCTGATTTTTTTCTATATATATTAGTTGGCCAATTAATTTATTTCTATTTATAGTAGAGATGGGGTCTAGCTCTTGCTCAGGCTGGTTTTGAACTCCTGACCTCGAGCAATCCGCCCACCTCAGCCTCCCAGAGTGCTAGGATCACAGGTGTGAGCTACCGCACCCAGCCACAATCATTGTTCTTAAGGTGTACCAAATTTGTGTGTCACTTCCCAATACTGGACTAAACATACCTCAACAAAAAGGAAAATATGTTATTTTTGTAAATTTGCTATGAGAAATCTCTTTGACTGAAAATTACACTTACTTTCTTTTCAATGTTTCTTCAAAAGCACTGGTTCTCTAACTTTAGAGTGCACCAGGATAATCTGGAAATCTTGTTAAGATAAAGATTGCTGGGGCCCACTCCAGGGTTTCTGATTTAGTAAAATCAGTAGGTGGAGCCCCAAAATTTGCATTTCTAACTAGTTCCCAAGTGTTGCTGGTGCTAATGGTCTGAGGACCACATTTTATGAACTGCTATTAGAAGGAATAGGAATGGTTAGGAGGTAATGTAAAATAAAAAAATTACTTAATACTTATTAAAGTGTAGTAAGGGCCGGGTGTGGTGGCTCACACCTGTAATCCTAGCACTCACTACAGTAATCTGCATCAGATTGCTCAAGGTCAGGAGTTCAAAATCAGCCTGAGCAGGAGTGAGGTCCAGTCTCTACTAAAAATAGAAAGAAATTAATTGGCCAACTAAAACTATATAGAAGAAATTAGACGTGCATGGTGGCACATGCCTGTAGTCCCAGCTACTGGGAGGCTGAGGCAGGAGGATCGGAGGATCACTGGAGCCCAGGAGTTTGAGGTTGCTGTGAGCTAGGCTGATGCCACAGCACTCTAGCCCAGGCAACAAAGTGAGACTCTGTCTCAAAAAAAAGAAAAGAAAAGAAAAGGAGGCCAGGCACGGTGGCTCATGCCTGTAATCCTAGCTCTCTGGGAGGCCGAGGTGGGCGGATCCTTTGAGCTCAGGAGTTCCAGACCAGCCTGAGCAAGAGCGAGACCCCATCTCTACTATAAATAGAAAGAAATTAATTGGCCAACTAATATATATGGAAAAAAATTAGCTGGGCATGGTGGCACATGCCTGTAGTCCCAGCTACTTGGGAGGCTGAGGCAGCAGGATTGCTTGAGCCCAGGAGTTTGAGGTTGCTGTGAGCTAGGCTGACGCCATGGCACTCACTCTAGCCTGGGCAATAAAGTGAGACTCTGTCTCAAAAAAAAAAAAAGTGAGACTCTGTCTCAAAAAAGAAAGAAAACTAAAATGTAGTAAGGAAGACTGTATTCATAACTGTGCAATAGCTAAAGGACTACAGCAATGGGATTTTGCAAATCCAAATATAGCATGGGCAAGTGGGAATTTATAGCCAAAAAGTACATAAGGGTCAGTGAATGTAAAATTCACTGGAGAAAGGGGTAAAGATGATTCTGGCAAAACAAACAAACAAAAACCCTAATGAATTCTTGCTGAAGACAGGCCAGGGTGATCAGAACTTACCTGGGGAATAATGGAAAATGAAGAACCTGACCGGATGTTGAGAGTGATCAGATATTGAAGGAGGAGGGTACTTGCTAAACTGACTTACCAGAGTTCTTTAAAAACTGGATTTTACAAGGAAGTGCACAGTTGGACTTAGTTGAAGGTTCAGAAGCCTGACTAAGGGTTGGTCAAGCAAAGAATCTTAATAAAGTTGAATCTACCTCATGTGAGGTGACAGTTTTCATGTATTTCATTGGCCCAGAGTTCCTTCCCTGAGGAAAGCAACAAAAGGAGTTTGTTGGCTGAATCCCTGTTTTATCCACCCAAAGACCCAAATGAACTGAAACATTTCTTTCTCTCCTGTAGTAAAAGAAGTTATGCATCTCACCTTTTAAGACCAATCCTTCCAGGCCAGACGTAGTGGCTCATACACTCTGGGAGGCTGAGGCAGGAGGAATGTTTGAGGCCAGTAGTTTGAGGCCAGCCTCAGCAAGAGTGAGACCCCGTCTCTACTAAAAATATAGAAATAAATTAGCCAGGCAATAAGCATACCCAATTGCCTAGCCCTTTTTAAAAATAGAAAAAATAAACCAGGTGTTGTGGCACATGCCTGTAGTCCTAGCTCTCGAGGCTGAGGCAGGAGGATTGATTCCGCCCAAGAGTTTGAGATTGCTGTGAGCTAGACTGAGCCCACGGCACTCTAGTGAGTTCTGAGTGAGACTCTGAATGAGAGTCTCAGAGTGAGAGTGAGACTCTGTCTCAAAAAAAAAAAAAAAAAATCAGTTCTTCAAGTTGTTTTACATATACAACAAATTAAGAGGCTTAATTTGTCCTGTAGAAAATAAGGAAAGAGACCTCTCTCCTCTCCCTGTTTTTTCAGAATTTCATTCTCTGCTTTTCAAATGTGTATGCAGCAGCCTCTAACTCCTGGGCTCAAGCCATCCTCCTGCCTCTCAGTCTTCTGAGTAGCTGGGACTACAGGCGAGTGCCATGATGCCCCGCTAATTGTTCTATTTTTAGTAGAGATAAGGTCTCACTATGTTACTCAGGCTACTCTCGAACTCCTGAGCTCAAGCATTTCTCCTGCCTCGACCTCCCAAAGTGATAGGATTATAAACATGAACCACTTTGCCTGGCCACAAGCCATTTCTTATATGCCAAAACATGTATTTTGAAAATCACTGTGATTTTTCTGGAGGTAAGCTATCTAAACCCTGAAAATATTCTTAATGTGGAATGGGTCAGATCCCAGACATAAACTATGTTCTGCTGTATTTTTAGAAATGTTTCCAAAGATTTTTCCCATAAATTTAGAAGACTGGGCATAGTGGCTCATGTCTATAATCCTACCACTTTGGGAGGCCAAGGCAGGAGGATCACTTGAGCCCAGGAGTTTGACACCAGCCTAGGCGACATAGGGAGACCCTGTCTTTACAAAAAAATTAAAAATTAGCTTGGCATGGTGGCACACTCCTATAGTCCCAGCCACTTCAGTGGCTGAGGCAAGAGAATCACTTGAGTCCAATTCAAAGTTATAGAGAGCTATGATTGCACTAGTCCACTCCAGCCTGGATGATAGAGCAGGACTGTCTCTAAAAATAGAAAAGAGGCCTGGTGCGGTGGCTCACGCCTGTAATCCTAGCACTCTGGGAGGCCGAGACGGGCGGATTGTTCGAGGTCAGGAGTTCGAAACCAGCCTGAGCAAGAGTGAAACCTCATCTCTACTATAAAGAGAAAGAAAGTAATTGGCCAACTAACATATATAGAAAAAATCAGCTGAGCATGGTGGCGCATGACTGTAGTCCCAGTTACTCAGGAGGCTGAGGCAGGAGGATTGCTTGAGCCCAGGAGTTTGAGGTTGCTGTGAGCTAGGCTAATGCCACGGCACTCACTCTAGCCCGGGCAACAAAGTCTCTAGCCTGGGCAACAAAGTGAGACTCTGTCTCAAAACATAAATAAATAAATAAAAATAGAAAAGAAAAAGAAAAACAATAGAGAACTTAAGAGGACCGGGCGAGGTGGCTCACAACTGTAATCCTAGCACTCTGGGAGGCCAAGGTGGGCGGATTGCTCCAGGTCAGGAGTTTGAAACTAGCCTGAGCAAGAGCGAGACCCCATCTCTACTATAAATAGAAAGAAATTAATTGGCCAACTAATATATGTAGAAAAAATTAGCCGGGCATGGTGGCGCATGCCTGTAGTCCCAGCTACTCGGGAGGCTGAGGCAGCAGGATTGCTTGAGCCCAGGAGTTTGAGGTTGCTGTGAGCTAGGCTAACGCCATGATTCACTCTAGCCTGGGCAACAAAGTGAGACTCTGTCTCAAAACTTAAAAAAAAAAAAAAAAAAAAGAACTTAAGAGAATGAGTTTCCCTTATTTGACAAATATTATGTGTCAGAAACCTTCAGAAAATATTATACTTAATGGGAAAACTTCAGACATATCCCCTCGAAGATCTTGAACAAGGAAAAGACAACTTGACCACTGCTGCTATTTTTTAAACTATTAGAAGATATTTATTCTTGATTTTTCCTTCGATATTTGGGGGAAAACTCATGATTATTTTGCTGTTCCTGCCTCATCTTTCTAACATGATGGTAGCCAATCTCTTAGGCAAGATCTCTGTTTGAAAATCACTTGGAAAAGATTATATCATGGCCCATAATCTACCATTTCTTCTTCCTCTTCTTCTTTTAATGTGCTAAATTATATCTAACATAAAATTTGTCTGTTTAATCATTCTGAAGTGTATAGTTCAACAGCATTAAGTATGTTCACATTGTTATGTAATCATGACTAGTATCCATCTCCAAAACTTTTTCATCATACCATAGTGAAACTCTATATCCATTAAATAATAACTGCCATTCCTCCTTTTCTCCGGCCCCTGGTAACCATTAGTCTACTTTCTGTCTCTATACTATTCTAGGTACTTCATAAAGGTAGAAGCATACAATATTTGTCCTTTTGTGTCTGGCTTCTTTCATTTAGTATAATATAATGCCTTGAAAGTTTATTCATGCTGTAGCATGTATCAGAACTTCATTCCTTTTTATGACTGAATGATACTCCCATTGTATGCAGATACAATATTTTATTTATCCATTCATCTGTTCATGAATATTTGGGTTGCTTCCATCTTTTATTCATTGTCAATATGCTGCAAGAACATTATAGAAGAATTATCTGTGTCCTTGCATTCAATTCCTTTGGGTACATACCTAGGAGTGAAATGGTTGCACAATATGTTAATTCTATATTTGCCCTTATGAGGAACCATTAAACTGTTCTTCACAGCAGCTGCACATTTTACATCCTCACCAGCAATGCACGGAGTTCCATTTTCTCCATATCTTTGCAACTTTTATGCAATATTTACTATTTTCTGGGTTTTTGTTGTGTTGTGTTTTTCTTTTTAATAGCCATCCTAATGGATGTAAAGTGATATCTCATTGTGGTTTTTATTTGTATTTCCATAATGACTAGTGATGTTGAACAGCCTTTTATGTGCTTATTAGCCATTTATGTATCTTTGGAGAAATGTTTGTTTTTTTGTTGTTGAATTGTAATAGTTCTTTATACATTCTGGATGTTAATTTCTTAACAGATATACAATTTGCAAGTATATTCTCCCATTCTGTGGGTTGCCTTTTCATTCTTTTGATAGTGTCCTTTTATGCACAGAAGTTTTTTATTTTTACGAAGTCCAATTTGTCTATTTTTTCTATTGTTGCCTATGCTTTTGGTGTCATATTCATGATATCTACCAAACCCAATGTCATGGAAGTTTTCTCCTATATTCTATTTTATAGTTTTTGCTCTTTAAAAAACTTTTTTTTAGCAAGGCCTGGCGCGGTGGCTCACCCCTGTAATCCTAGCTCTCTGGGAGGCCGAGGTGGGCGGATCATTTGAGCTCAGGAGTTCGAGACCAGCCTGAGCAAGAGCGAGACCCCATCTCTACTATAAACAGAAAGAAATTAATTGGCCAACTAATATATATAGAAAAAAAATTAGCTGGGCATGGTGGCACATGCCTGTAGTCCCAGTTGCTTGGGAGGCTGAGGCAGCAGGATTGCTTGAGCCCAGGAGTTTGAGGTTGCTGTGAGCTAGGCTGACGCCATGGCACTCACTCTAGCCTGGGCAATAAAGTGAGACTCTGTCTCAAAAAAAACCAAAAAAACAAAAAAACCTTTTTTTACCTTAAATCTGGAGCATCAGAAAATTCTTGCTCTTATATTTGGGTTTTTAATCCATTTTGAGTTAATTTTTCTATATGGTGTTAGGTAAGGGTCCAATTTCATTGTTTGCATGTGGTATCCAGTTTTCTCAGCACCATTTGCTGAAAAGACTAACATTTCCACAATAAGTGGTCTTGTGTCACGTTTTTAAAACAATTAAACCAAAATATTTGAAAACACCGTGCTGGCTGGATTTTGGCCCGAAAGCTACCAACTTATGTGCCTTAACTTAATTTTCACAGTAAAATTTCCAAATGAGCTGGGGGCCGGGGGAGAGAGAGATTGATTGATTTACTGTGGCCTACCAGGTAACAAGCATTGTACCAGATACTGGTGATAAACTGTTCAAAAACGTAAAGAGATAAAGTCCTAGAGTCAAGGAGTTTGCAGATGAGCAGGATTTGTGAAAAGACCGTTTTATTTTAGTACTTTATTTTAGTACTTTATCAGCTAGTGCTTATAAATAGTAGGCCCAAGATGGGAGCAGGCTAAGAAAGGAGGATTAGAAAGCGTTTTTTAAGATAAATGGGGCGGGTGTGGGCCGGACGTGGAGAACAGCTACAAGCCGCAAGATAGTTGAAAACCTAGTCGGCGAGGACCCTACTGCTGACTGACAACAGTCTCCTCCAAGGTGCAGCTTTCAGTCCGGAAAGCTTCCGGTGCTAACCCCGCGTGACGTGACGTCAGAAGGCAGCGCCGAGCGGGAGAGGGCGAGACTTCCGGCGGCGCCCTGGCGGCTGCTCTGCGGATGTGCTGTATCCCGAACCTTGGGAATCATTTTATAGCCTGGTTCTGCGTCTCCTGGAGTCCCTGCTCTTTGCGCCGGCGGGAGCCACGGTCTCTGCACTTCTGGTATGAGCGTGTCTTCTTTCTCTCAGTGTGCTTGTTGGGCAGGGAGAACGCCGGAGACGTTCCAAGATGCACTAGGTAGAACATGTGCACTAGAAACGCCCACAGATAAGAGGAAGCCCAGTGATTCAATAAACTATAGTACTGTACCCGAAACAAGAGCAGTGTTTCCCAAAATGAAGTCCTTGGTAGTTTTTTTAAATTTGGGTTTCCTTTTGTGGGGGGGGGCGGGGAGAGGGAGAGTAGTTTATAACTTTGACGACCAGCGGTTAGTTTTCATCCACAATGACTGTAGATTTTTTTTTCTTTTTTTGAGACAGAGTCTCGCTTTGTTACCCAGGCTAGAGTGAGTGCCGTGGCGTCAGCCTAGCTCACAGCAACCTCAAACTCCTGGGCTCAAGCGATCCTTCTGCCTCAGCCTCCCGAGTAGCTGGGACTACAGGCATGCGCCACCATGCCCAGCTAATTTTTTCTATATATTTTTTTAGTTGACCCATTAATTTCTTTCAATTTTTGTAGAGACGGGGTTTCGCTCTTGCTCAGGTTGGTTTCGAACTCCTGACCTTAAGCGATTCTCCCGCGTTGGTCTCCCATAGTGCTAGGATTACAGGCGTGAGCCACCACGCCGGGCCTGACTGTAGATTTTTTAAAGTGGTAACCAAAGTATAGAGCTTGTATGGTGAATCTTCAACTGCATTATGTTTTCTGGAAAACCACACACAGATGTGGTATGTGACATTTCATATTCCTTTGGCTGAGACAGTTTTGTTGAACCTGATGTAAAATTTCCAGATGAGCTCGGGGCAGGTGGAAAGAGATATTGATTGATTTACTTTAGTCTACCAGGTAACAAGCATTGTACCAGATACTGGTAATAAACTGTTCAAAAAGGTAAAGATTTAAAGCACATCCAGAGGCCGGGGGTGGTGGCTGACGGTCAGGAGTTCGAAACCAGCCTGAGCAAGAGTGACCTGTCTCTACTAAAAATAGAAAGAAATTAATCGGCCAACTAAAAATACATAGAAAAAATTAGCCGGGCATGGTGGCACATGCCCGTAGTCCCAGCTACTCGGGAGGCTGAAGCAGGAGGATCGCTTGAGCCCAGGCATCTGAGGTTGCTGTGAGCTAGGCTGACACCATGGCACTCTAGCCTGAGCAACAGAGTGAGACTCTGTCTCAAAAAATAATAATAAAATAAAGTACATCCAGAGTCCCCATCTTCATGGCAAAGTGTGCCCAAGGGACAAGCCTCTTGAAGCCCACTCCATGGATGCACTTTTGCATGTTGATGGCATATTTTCAGATCACCACTTCGTTAATGGCAGAACAGCCCTTCTCCCACCCTTCTTTGCTGGAGCCATCCTGCCACTGGGCCCAAGTTGGAAAGGAAGGGGTTTATATTTCTAAGAAATTCTAAAAGTTTGTACCAGTTACTGAGATAGAACTCAAAAGACTCTTGTTTCTGAATTCAGTATTTATGAGATTGAGACCTGAGGACCCCAGGTTAAATATTTCTGAAAGCCTAAAGTAAATTGTTTTCTCTTTAAAGGAAGTTCGAACATTTTTTAAATGTGAGAAGCATTAGCCCAGTATTTGAAAAATATTTGAATGATTACTATGAGACAAATAACTGCCACGTATTGGATTCATTGTTGACAATATAGACACAGTCCTTGTCCTGATGGACACTAAATTGCCCTTACCATCTAGTGAAGCAAATAGGTAACCAGGCAATTACAGTACAATGTTCAAAGTACTATCATAGGTAGAGGGTGCTATGAGTACTAATAGGAGGACTACTTCATGTGAAGTATGAGGTGAAAATAGAGATGCAGCTGAAAAGGTAAGCAAAGGATGATACCATGAAAAACTTTAGACCACGTTGATAAGTTTGGACTTTAACCTGGCCGCAGTAAGCTTAGAAAGACACATTGCGAATGATATGAATGCCATTGATCAGATTCACAGACTCCAATGGCTTAAAGATTGGGAGAACAACTCTGAAGGCAAGGAGATGCAGTTAAGAAAATGGGGTTGAAGAGAAGTGAATGGATTTAAAAAGTAGAAAGGAAAATGAATATAACTCAAATGGGTTAGATATGATGGGTGTGACAGAGGACCATAATGAAATGACTCCCAATGTCTACCTCAGGCAGCGGGGTCTGTCGGTAGCAGTATCCTTCCCTGAAACAGAACACTGAAGAAGGATCAGGTTGGGAAAGGAGGGTAGACACATAATTTCAATTAGTTGCATTTGAAGTGTCTTTCTTATGCATGGTGATTAAAGCTACAGAAGTAGGTCAGATCTGACAGAGGAAGTACATAGATTGAAAAAGAAAGTAAGAATAGAATGCAGAGTCAAGTCCACTTCTAAGGGATGGGTGTATCTGGGCATCAGTGCACAGGTCAGAGAGGCAGGAGACCTAGGAGTATGCAGGGTCATTAAGTGAAGCCAAGGGAAGAAGGAATTTTTTTCAAGTGTTTCATATTTTGTAAATATTTGAATTCCTTTTCTTTTTTTAAAAATTTGACACTGGTTTCACATCTTTAAGCATCTTTATTTTCTTGTGGACTGCCAAACCTTTGGGATAAAATTGTGGAGCTTTGTATACATCTGCCCCAATTTAGTACATTTTGTTTGGCAGTAACATTATTTGATGCAAAATAAAGTTTGAACTGGAGAAGAGTCTGTTGTTTTTGATCAGTAGATATCTGTACATTTCTGTTTTGAAAACATAGGGGCATTGGTACATCAGGTCCTAAGTGCTTTTTACCAGTTGCCATCTTCTGTAACTTTCCTGTCCTTTGTCTTCATATGTTGCCTTTATGAAGAATTTTGTGTTTGTGTCTGTATACAGGCTTAGATAGAATGGTGGATAATATAGCATCATGATCTCAGCTGTATTAGTGGTACATAACTTCATTATCAGTAACATTGATTCTCTGGGCCCCTAGATACAATTCTAAAGAGAATTTTCAGGTTATCCTTTTACTTAAAGCAATAGTGAAATTCATGTGTAAAATAAGAGTCCAAATAAGTTTTAAACTTTTTGCACAGTGAGTGATCACAGGTTCTAAGCCACGGGAGTCTAGGAAAAATTAATAGTACATCACAAAAGTTGTAAAAAGATTTCATTTTGTGTTTCAGAAATAGATTCCATTTGTCTAACTTTTAATTGCATCTTCTTTTACAGGGGTTTTCTTACAGGTCTCTGTTCCTCAAAATGAGTATTAGTGTCACTTTCTTAAGACCTTTTGCCAGGGTTTTGGTGCCATTTACACTTCATAGGAAGAGCAAGAATTTATATTCAACAATTCTGCAGAGAAATATGTCTTCCAAAATACCATCTTTGTCCTTTTCTACTAAGGAGAGTACATATACATCCCCTCCTAAACAGCTAGAATTGGATGGCTGGAAAACAACAATGAAATCTAGTGTGCAAGAAGATGTTTCAACAGTCTCAAGCAACAAGGATGAAGATCCTCTAGCTGCCACCAGAGAGTTAATTGAGATGTGGAGATTGCTTGGCAGAGAAGTACCAGAACATATCACTGAAGATGAGCTCAAAACCATTATGGAATGTGTTTCTAAATCATCAAAAAAAAAATATTTAAAATATTTATTTATTAAGGAAAAAAAGAAAAAAGCTAAGCAAATAAAAAAGGAAGCAAAAGCTGCGGCAAGGGAAGAATTTATAAAAAGCAAGGTGCTAGAAACCACTGAGGAAGATAAACAGCAAAACTTTCTATTTTTACGACTTTGGGATAGGAATATGGACATTGCAATGGGCTGGAAGTGTGCCCAGGCCATGCAGTTTGGACAACCCTTGGTTTTTGACATGGCTTATGAGGATTATATGAAACCAAAAGAACTGCAGAATACTATTTGCCAACTTTTAGAAAGTGAAGGATGTAACAGAAGAAACGTTGATCCTTTCCATATTTATTTCTGCAATCTTAAAACAGATGGTGGTTATCATAAAGAATTAATTAAACGCTATGGAGAAAAATGGGACAGATTACTTTTAACAGCAACAGAAAAGTCTCATGTAGATTTATTTCCAAAGGACAGTATTATATATTTAACTGCAGATTCTCCTAATGTTATGACTACCTTCAAGCATGATAAAATTTATATAATTGGGTCTTTTGTTGATAGGCATATGCAGCCAGGCACATCCCTAGCCAAAGCAAAGCGGCTGAAACTGGCAACAGAATGCCTTCCATTAGATAACTATTTACAATGGGATTTGGGTTCTAAAAATCTCACCTTAGATCAAATGATTCGGATTTTGTTATGTCTGAAAAACACTGGTAGTTGGGAAGAGGCTCTTAAGTTTGTTCCCAGGAGAAAACATACAGGTTATCTGGAGGTATCTCAGTATTCTCAAGAGTTTATTGACAGAATTAAAAAAGCAAAGACTTTTAATTCACTTTCAAAAGGTTCTCTAAATAGACATACACAGAAGAGGTTTCTTAAATGAGAAAATTTGACAGCTTAAAAAGTAAATGGCTTTGAAATACAGTTCGATTAGTGTATTTCTTTCTGAATGGAATTCATTTTCTCTTTCTTTCCAAACTAACTGCTGGGTGATGTCTTTTCCCAAGTAAATATTTGTAAAACTTTGGGGTTATATTTTGTTTACTGTAAAAAGATAATAATCGTAGAAAGTGAAAAGATTTGTCCAAGTTTTTTGAACAGAATAATCTTTAAATGATCCCAGTAAAACAACTATACCATTGGCATGACTGTTTTGTGAATTCTTTTGAGTCTCTGACTTCATTTTCCATTTTTTTTTTTTTTGAAATGACGTTTCCCTATGTTGCCCAGGCTGGTCTTGAACTCCTGGGCTCAGGCAGTCTTCCTGCTTCAGTCACCTAAGGAGCTGGGACTCTGTGCCAGAGTGCCCAGCTCTGTCCCATATGTGTGCCACTGTGCCCAGCTCGTTTTACATCTTAAATGTTATTTTATCCATGTCAGTTACTCTATCATGAAAAATTGATATAGGAAAGATTTCTAAACTTCAGGTGGTGGTGGTTCATCTGTTAAAGCATTGTACAGTGCTGGGCATGTCATAGGCACTAAGGTATGTTGTTTAACTGACTCTTAGTTGAACAAAAGGCTAAGACATCACTTAGCATATCATGGGAATTGGCTGTACTGTTGTGATATTGTGAAATATATATTTGATCTTCATCCCTTTTTCTAGCATAAACTCCTAAAATCTTTGGAATCTCCAGAGTGATGTCTTTTTGTATGCTAGTGCTTGCCTGATGGCTGGCAGCCTCTAGGCAGCTTCAGGATGAAAGCTGGTCACCTTAAAAGTGACTCAGGAACCCAGGGATTGGAGGTTGCAGTGAGCTATGATGATGCCACTGCACTGTACTCTGGCCGACAGGGAGATTCTGTCTCAAAAAAAAAAGGCCAAGTCGGGATTAGAGGGTTGGGACTTTCAGCCCCACCCCCTGACTTCTGAGTAGCACGAGGAGGCTGAAGGTTAAGTTGATCACCAATGGCCAGTGGTTTAATCAATCATACTTACGTAATGAAGTCTCCATAGAAGGCCCAAAACTGTAACAGAGTTCAGAGAACTTGCTGATCCAGAACAGGTGGAGGTTCCTGGAGGGTGGTGAACCTGGGAGGGGTATGGAAGCTCCACACTCCCCTCATACCTTGCCCTGTGTATCTCTTCATCCGTATCCTTTGTAATATCCTTTTTTTTTTTTTTAAGAAACCAGAAGATGAATATATTTTATTAGATACAATGTTAAATTGCTCTAGGCCAAAAATAAAAATGAAACCAATAACTAAAACGATAGAAAAATGCAAAAAATAAATATGCAAAATTAACAGCCTTTTTATGTGAGTTCATAAAGTAAATAAGAAAAATCACTAATACATTCTTTCCCCCCTAAAATGTTACTAGATAACCCAGCAAATAAAATTACTGAACCCACTTTTCTTGGCTTTGTGCATGTTAAACCTGGTATTTCTATTGATACAGTATTTCTATAGTTTTCTCATTGCTTAGTTTGATACAGTCTTCAATAGTAACTAATGCTGCTTTTTCTAGGGTGTCAAATTGAGAACCAGGCAGATCCATCTACTCTAAAAATGACCCTGAAGTAACTTGCTTGAAGAAATTAGATTCCAAAAATTCTTGGTGGGGAGTTTAAGTTTTCATCATTATGCCTATATTCAAGTGGAGATAAAAGAAGCCAAAATAAAAAGAATTGTGGCAAGCAACTTCTGGGCTGACAGGACAACTACAGATTGAGGATCTGTTCTTTTAAAAAGGGCCATCTTGAAGGTAAATCTTCAAAGACCACCAGCCTTTGAGGAACTAAGGCTACCTTGATATGGACAGTGGAAGGAATCATCTGTGAAATTCCTTGAATAAAAATTTATTGACTTTAAAAAAAATTAGTGAACCCATATATGGAAAGATGATTAAATATATGAGTAGTCAGGGAAATACAGAAACTATTTTTGTCATTCTAGCCAATTGAACTTTTTTAAGCAAATTATTATGAAATTCCAGCTACCCTAAAAATAAGAGGATTTTTAGATATCCTAAAAATAAAATAATGCTGGTCAGGCATGATGGCTCACCCCTTTAGTCCCAGCACTTCTGGGAGGCTAGGGCAGGAAGATGACTTGAGCCCCGGAGTTTGAGGCTGCAGTGAGCTATGATTGTGCCACTACACTTGTAATATCCTTTATAATAAACAGGCAAATGTGTTTCCATGGGTCCTGTGAGCCACTCCACCAAATTAATCAAAAGAGGGGGTCTAGGGAACTGCAACTTCAAGACGGTCAGCCAGAAGTTCTGGAGGACCACAGTTGTCCCCAGTGCCTGAAGGAAGGGGGCAGTTTTGGAGACTGAGCCCTCAACCTCTGGGATCTGACACTATCTCTAGGTAGCTAGTTTCAGAATTGAGCTAGAGAACACCCAGCTGGTGCCCATTGCAGAATTGATTGCTTATTTATTGGTGGGGAGAAATCCCCCCACATTTGGTTACAAAATTCTGCCTGTGTTTATTGAGTGAGAAAAGAATGAAAAAGCACTTTGTGTTTTTTTCCACACACGCAACTATGAAAAATGAGTTCATGGAGATAAAACTAATTTCTTGTCCTCAGGAAAAAAAGGTTTATTTGGTTAATGTTGCATACAGTACTTTGTTGTACTGTAGATAGCTTTCCTTTTCTAGGTAATACCTGTTTCTCTGGCCATGTGGTTTGAATGGAATCTGCCATATTTTTACAGACTTTGCTCCCCTGGCCACAGCTAGTTTTCCCAAAGGAACACCTCACTCAAACTAGGCTGCTCATAGTACTTAACCTCCTCTGGCCAATTGATCACTCTAGGGATAGGCATCTGATTTTAAGATAGGCCTAATAAGAACGCTTTTCCAGGATTTTTAGATTTAAGAATTAAAATGGCCCACATCAGTTCCTTTATGGTGGTGGACTTTGATAGATAAAAATCTATGAAATTGGTGACTGGTAGAGTGGGGGGTAAGCCAAACTACAGTAAGAGATGGTGAAGCTTACATACAGAAATAAGACCAGTTTCTGGAGCTGCTAAAACCCTTAGCTACAGTTGTCCCTGCTGTCCAGCTATAGGTTTGCCTTTTGTATTTACTGGTTGTTCAAACCTCATGAGAGGCCGGGCGCGGTGGCTCAAGCCTGTAATCCTAGCTCTCTGGGAGGCCGAGGTGGGCGGATCATTTGAGCTCAGGAGTTCGAGACCAGCCTGAGCAAGAGCGCGACCCCATCTCTACTATAAAATAGAAAGAAATTAATTGGCCAACTAATATATGTAGAAAAAATTAGCCGGGCATGGTGGCACATGCCTGTAGTCCCAGCTACTTGGGAGGCTGAGGCAGCAGGATCGCTTGAGCCCAGGAGTTTGAGGTTGCTGTGAGCTAGGCTGATGCCACGGCACTCACTCTAGCCTGGGCAATAAAGTGAGACTCTGTCTCAAAAAAAAAAACAAAAAAAAAACCTCATGAGATACCCTGGTATCCTAATAAACTGCTTATTTTTGCCGAGGCCAATTTGAGTTGTATTTCTGCCACTAGCTACCAAATGAGTCCTTATATTTTTGGGAAAAATGTATAGTTATTTCCTAAGAAAACTTTAGAAACGATTATTCATTGTAGACAACCTGCATCATTAAAGTTTTTGAAAACATGGGAAATAGAAATGATATTGCCAACTATTCCTACCTAGTTTCTGAACTGGAAATTAGCATGAGATATGCTGACCAATGCATTTCTTAAACCAGAACCTAGTCTTTTACCAAGTACTACTACGCAGTACCTGCTCTGTGTAAAACGGTATTCGGTTTACCTGAATTATTTAAACAATCCTTAAGTTGTAGATACTATCTATCATTAACATCTTTTTACAGATGAGGAAACTCGCCCTTTTTAGAGATAAGGAAAATTGACTGAAAATAATTCAGCTTTTAAGTTTAGATTCAGAATTCAAAAGATCTGACTTTAGTCCCTTACCTAACCCAAACAAGGAAGGACCTTGAAAAAGTGATCTATAGATTTAGACCTGATGATGAGAAGTATGATACGAATGCATTTCAACTGTTAGACTCTACTAAAGGGCAAGGCACTAGTACTTGAACCTCTTGAGATACATTGAAACAAAAATAGTATAGTGGTTAACAAGAGGTTAAGATTCCCTGGCATGGCCTGACATGGTAGTTCATGCCTATAACCCTAGCACTCTGGGAGGCTGAGGTGGGAGGATTGCTTAAGGCCAGGATTCGAGACCAGCCTGAACAAGAGTGAGACCCTGTCTCTACAAAAAATAGAAAAATTAGCTGGGTATGGTAGCATGTGCCTATAGTACCAAGTACTCAACAGGCTGAAACAGGAGGATGACCTGAGACCATGAGTTTGAGGTTGCAGTGAGCTATGATCACTGCACTCTAGCCTGGGTGACAGTGTGAGACTTTGTCTCTAAAAAACAAAACAAAACAAAATTTAGTGAAAACGTGATTAGCTACATTTCCTCTCTGCTGTTTTATTTTATAGCTTAGCTCTCTGCCTGAATTTTAAGTTCAGCTCCACTTCTTTTTTGTTTTTTTTGAGACAGAGTCTCGCTTTGTTGCCCAGGCCGTGGAGTCAGCCTGGCTCATAGCAACCTCAAACTCCTGGGCTCAAGCGAACCTCCTGCCTCAGCCTCCCAAGTAGCTGGGACTACAGGCATTTGCCACCATGCCTGGCTAATTTTTTCTATATATTTTTAGTTGGCCAATTAATTTCTTTCCATTTATAGTAGAGATGGGGTCTCGCTCTTGCTCAGGCTGGTTTCGAACTCCTGACCTCAAGCAATCCACCCGCCTTGGCCTCCCAGAGTGCTAGGATTACAGGCATGAGCCACCACGCCCAGCTCAGATGTCCTTATAGTAGAATATCTTATGCTCTTTTGGGTAGATGCCCAATAATGCTATTGCTGGGTCGAATGGTATTTCTATTTCTAGCTGTTTGAGGTATCTCCAAATTCTTTTCCACAGAGGTTGCACTAATTTGCAGTCCCACCAGCAGTGTAGGAGTGTTCCTGTCTCTCTACATCTTCGCCAGCATTTGTTGTTTTGGGATTTTTTTTATACAAGCCATTCTCACTGGTGTTAGATGGTATCTCATTGTGGTTTTGATGCATGTCTCTGATGATTAGAGATGTTGAGCATTTTTTTATATGTTTGCAGGCCATTATTCTGTCTTCTTTGGAGAAATTTCTGTTCATTTCCATTGCCCATTTCTTGATGGGATTGTTTGATTTTTTCTTGTTTATTCTTTACATTCTACTGTTTTGAGATATAGCAAAAGGAGTCTCACTCTTGCTCAGGCTGGTCTCAAACTCCTGAGCTCAAACAATCAGCCCGGCTCGGCCTGCCAGGGTGCTAGGATTACAGGCATGAGCCACCGCGTCCAGCCAGTATTCCACTTTTATAGTTAAAACATATTCAGTAACATTTTTATCGGTTCAAACTCACAAAATTAGCAAATGGCACAGTCAGAATTGAAGTCTAGTTTTGTGTGATGCGAAACTGCTGCTCTTTGCCTTGTACCACACTACCTTTTCATTGCTTAGAAAATGATACCCCAAAATATGGTGCTTTGACATGCTGAAGCCATCTTAGGGGTTCTGTGACCTTTCCTTGCCTCCAGTCTCTCGATCCTTTGCCTTACTCATAACACAGGATGAGGCTGTTCTGTTCCAAAGAAGTGCACAATTGCTTTCGATCTCCTCCCTGAAATCTCATTATCCAGAGAAAATTAAAAATATTACATAACCAGGCATAGAGGAGCTTGCCTGTAGTCCCAGCTACTTGGGAGGCTGAGTTGGAAGGATCCTTTGAGGCCAGGAGTCTGAGTCTGTAGTGTTATATGATCACGCCTATGAGTGACCACTGCATTCCAGCCTCAGCCAGTGAAAATCTGTCTTAAAACAAAACCCTCATATCACAGAGGAAGAGACTGAAAATCACTAAATTGTTTGTTCTCTAGTTCCATTCCATTTACAAAGAGAATCATTTCCAAATAAATTTCTTTCTTTTTTTCCTCCTTAGAGACAGGGGGGTCTTGCTATGTTGCCCACACTGGTCTCGAATTTCTGGCCTCAAGCGATCCTCCCGCCTTGGCCTCCCAAAGTGCTGGGATTACAAGCATGGGCCTACACACCCAGCCTTACAAGTGAATTTCTGTCTCCTGGATCCATTCTTTGCTGCTAAAACCATTTACTACCCTTCTAAAATTGTGTACTGTCCCCCACTCCCCTCTTCCTTATAAAGAGGGTATTTACGTTTCAACTATGTGGACCTTCCTTGAGTTTTCATAACTTTTTTGTATGGCTCCCATGTTTATGCATGTTAATAAATTTATTATACTTTTCTCTTGTTAACCTGTATTTTGTTATAATGATGTCAACATGACCTGTATGATGGGGAGGAAAGGGATCACTCCCTTTCTGTCCCTTCATACTACACTGCCTTTAAATTCCCTAATCCACTTGTAGGGGGTTACTGAAGCTTGCATTCATTTCATCAACAAATATTTATCCAGACTGGTACAATCTGACCTCATGAAATTAACAGGTGAATAGACTACTATCTTCATCCTGAACTTCTGCAGTGTAATAATATGGGAGCTAGATCTGCTCCTAAATAGGTATGTGACCTGAATTTCATTTTCCTCATTTAAAAATATAAGCATCTCATATGGAAATAAAACTCATCAGAAATCAAGTGGGAGGCGGGGAGCTCTCTCTAAGGTAGCTCCCTGGTTACTTTTACATCTTAAAGTAGTAAATAAATAAAAATGTATCATAAATGATGGATTGGGGACTTCAACCCAGACTACAAAATCACCACCAAACTGCCCTGCTTTTGTCATGGGATATACATTTTGATTCTTTCTCCATTCCTCAAGACTTGAAGCCTGAGGAGTCATCCACCTACAAATAATGATCACGTTTCTTTCTTTCCTTTTTTTAAAGAGACAGTGTCTCAACTCTGTCACGCAGGCTGAAGTGCAGTGGCATGATCATAGCTCACTGCAGCCTCACACTCCAGGGTTCCAGCAATCCTCCTGCCTCAGCCTCTTGAGTAGCTGGGACTATGAGTGGGAGCCACCATGCCCTTCTAATTTTTTTTTTCTAGAGAGGAGGGGGTGTCTTGTGTTGCCCAGGCTGATCTCCAACTATTGGCCTCAAATGATCCTCCCTCCTTTGCCTCCCTAATTGCTGGGATTACATATGTGAGTGATTGTGCCTAGCTAAACACTTTTCATATATGAAATATACAGTTTCAAATTGCGAAGAAACGTTTTTAAAATGGTCTCTGTTGTCAAGGAAGTTCTCAGCCATTTAGAGAAACACTTAAAAAAAAACACAAACACACGCTGAGGGAAGTAAAAAGTGACCGAAGAATGGTACACAGAAATTATCTCATTTGATCCCCATTATCCATTATCTCCCTTTGGGGAAGCACTATTATTTCAATTTTATAGAGAAGTAAAGGTAGGTCTGTAAACAGTAAGCAACTCTCAAGGTTACACAGCCAACAAAGGACAGATCAGGTATTCAAACCCAAGTTCTGACTCATATGTTCTCTAACATTAACTGTATTCTGTAGGGCAAACCCAGAAACTCCTAGGCAAGCAATCGGCCTCGTTAGGGCCAGAAAGCTGGATAAATATTGAAGAAAAGGGAAGATGACTCCCAAAAGGTAGGCTGAGGCTTAATATATTAATAACTCACGGACTTCTGCAGACCTTAAGAATCCACTAAAGGTTTCTAAGTAAGGCAGAAATTACTGCAATCTTAACTTGATGGAGTAGTTTCTCTCGGTAGAGAAATTGCAACCTGTAGGAAACGCGGTTTTAGTACGTGGCTGCGTAGTAAAACCTTGGAAAAATTACTCTCTGGTCTCAACTCAGCTAATGAAAGGGTAATTCTATATCGGACTATGTGGCGATTCAACGAGCGTATGAAAGGTGTCTGACACTAGAGGGCGCGCGATAAACGTTGATTTTCCCCTTTGGTAGGGAGAACGCATACGACCCTTTTTTTTTTCCTTCTCTACATAGAGTGAGCGGGCACACGTGATCCTATAAGACCAGAATGAAAGGCCCGGCCAGCTTCAGTTGCAACCACACCCAGGTATGCAGAAACCTTCTGAGTCCATCAGCGTTTCCAGGGTGATCCTCCCACTTCTCTGGCTTCTCTAGACCTGCCAACGGACCATGAAAACCTCACTGCCATCTAGTAAAGGCCCTAGCCAGGCCTCCACATAGACCGCTCAACCTTCCCGGCCCTTCCTTCTAGGCGGCTAATCCATGACATCACAGCCACGTCCGTTTCCGAAAGCGATCTCTTCGCTCTTCGGGGCCGCTCTAGGCTGCCATCTCGCCGGCTGGCTCCAAAGCTCAATGGTTGCTGGGCGGGGCCGTGACGTCCTTGGCGTGGCTGCAGGGGAGGCCGCGGCGGGGAAAATGGCGGACGGGAAGGCGGGAGAGGAGAAGCCTGAAAAGTCGCAGCGAGCTGGAGCCGCCGGAGGTGAACACAACCCCAGCGTCGCGGGCTGCGTGGGATACTCCGGGCCTTTCTTTGAGCTCCCCAGGGTGGGGGGAGTGGGGTCGACCGAGAATGGGAGGATCTGGCGCTCACCCGGCCAGGTGCTGGGCCCAGACGAGCCCAGGGCACGCCCGGTGCGGCCCGCTGAGATCCGGGCCCACGTCGCCTCCTTGCCGGAGGAGAGCCGGCCACTGTTCGTCACCTCCTGGCCCCAGCGGAGGCCCTGGTTCCGAGGAGAGGGGAGATGGGCGCCAGAAAGGGTGACCGAACTCGGGGTGGGACCAGGAGCGGCGGTGCAGGAGCTGCTACCGCCACACCGGAGACGCACATCACACAAAACACACACCGGAGACGCTCATCACACAAAACATACACACACACCTCAACACCCCAGTGCGAACCACCGAGTAGTGGCTGAGGGAACTGGCCGTAGGCCGATCTTCCGACGGTGTCGGCCTCTCAGTTACAGGCAAGAGTTAATTACGCTTGGTGTGGACAGCCCCTGCTTGTTCTCTTTCCTTTATTTTCAAGCTTAATACTGACCCTGTAACAGAATGGGCCGAGGTGATAGAGGGAAAGAGGAATGTCTTTGCCTGCCTGCTGATTTAAACTGCGGTTTAGGGTTAGGGTTTGATTGCCTTTATTTGTAGTATCTACCTTTTCTTAGGCTATTGCCGGCTGACCACCTGCCAGATACTTAGGTGGCTAAATAGGCTAGTATAACTCTTCCTGTATTTTGTTACGATGTTAAACTCGGGTGACAGCTATCCTTATTCTGACCTTTCCACTCCTGTAAATTTGGGTCTTGTACATTAAGGAAAAGAAACATGTAATCTCTCCAGCCCCCCTCCATTTGTCATAGCAAGGCAAATGACTTAACGTGTTAACATGTGTGAGCTGATCGTAATGTCTTTAGAGTGTTTTTCTCTGTTCTGACAACCTTACCTCTTATCCCTGAAAGTATTTTATATGAGAAAATATAGAATAATAGCATAGGAAGGGAACTAGTAGGGCCTACTAACATAGTGTTTAATATGCATTGCCTTGGAACACAAAATTATTGAAAAGATTTAAGTGTAATGTTCAATTACTTAGGACCCAGAATTTCCTTTTTAAAAACTATGCACAGTGCTATCATTTGAGCTGGAACGCCCTTCTTCCTCTTTTCTTCCTTCCTTTCTTTCTTTTCTTTTCTTTCTTTTTTTTTTTTTTTTTACAAGTAGCATAGCTTATGAAACAACTTAAACCATCTAGTACTTTTTCATCGCGGGTATTTTTCCCCCAAAAATTATTCTCTTGGAAATTGTTGTATAAAATTATATGAAAGTTTAGAAATAGTGTGAGGAAAAGCAAAGATCTACAGCCTAAAGAATCTTATGGGACTTTGACTTTAAGGCTGTCTTGTTAACTGTCTTGACTGAGGGTAGAAAAGATGTGTTTAATGTGCTGCCAAAATGTGCCTTAAGGAGTCATAGTTAAAACATTTCATACTGTGGATATTGCTGAATTGATAATTTTGTGGCAAGCAGTCACTTTTTTGAAAACACTGTCAAGTTTGTTTTAGGGGCTTACCTAGAGAATATTCTGAATTTTAATTCCTGTCGAGTAGTTTACTAAGTTGGAAGTGTATAAGTATTTTTTTATGAGGAACTTCCATAGTTAACATTAATTTATGTCTGTAGGAGAAGCTGCTTATTTGAACTACCTGCTTTCACTTTAAAGAACAGGTGAAGACTTTGGGTAGATTTTTTTTTTCTCTCCTCTCTTTGGTTAATTTTTGTAGTTCTTTAAAGTAAGTAGAAATTTCAGAGAAGAGCAATTCATTCATAATTATGGCCATCTCAAACTTTTTAAGTTATACTAAGAACTGTTTCAGTGAAACTTATATTTGTTATGTGAGACACTAATAGGATCTTGAATACATTCTCATTTAAGCTGTATACCAGTCCCATTAAAGAGGTAGCTATGTGCCCTTCAGATAAGGGAGCTACCAGAATGCAAATGATCATGAAGGGTACCCTTATAGGCTGAAACTTTCCTATTAGGTATTTTTTTCCAAAGTAAGGTGCCTCCAAGGCCCACCCATCCTCTCCAACTATTCAATGAAAAAGAAAAAAGTGCTAGTGCCCTGTATGATTTGATTTCACATTAATTAATCAACACATTTTGTTTGCTCAAAATGAATACAAGTTAGATAAAATTTCTTCTGTTAAAATATTCCTTAATAAAAAAGCTTGTATTTTGCTTTAATTTTATCAATATTTTGTTATGAATTGATACATTTTTTTAATTTTAAAAACTGACCTTGTATTTATTCATTCTTTAAACTATAATGCACATTACTACAAGTTTTCACAGTACTAATCTGTGATCATCTAAAATTTTGTTTTCCATGGTCCCCAAATACAAAATGTGTCTTTAAATGAATTGAAAATAGAAGTCCTTAATTAAAAGTCCCAAATACTGAAGTAGTACATGTGTGTGTTTAAAGGAAAACACTTAATGTACTTAGGAATTAATGTACTCAACATTAATTAATCAACATTAATATTTCAAAACTCACATTAGGTTGGAATAATTTTCTAATAAATTGCATGTGAAATTGTAAAAATTGTAATGACAGTCATATTTGATGATAACAGATTTGGCTGTCATATTTTCCCATCTTAGTTGTTTATTCCATTTGCTTTATTTCCTAAGTACTTTTTGTATTTTGCTACATGCTTGTTAAGAGGATTATATAAAGAAAAAATAACATCTATTTCATGTGACACATTGAGAGCCTTTTAAAGCTAAGAAATGAAGACTAACAGTGTACTCACCTTCCTTCACTCCCCATATGCTCCCACCTCGTCATTGAAGGGTAGATCTGTCTTTTTTTTTTAATGTTTTAGCTTCCTATAACAATATTTCTAAAAGAGTAGATCAGATCTAAAGATACTGATAGAGTTTTTACAATTGTTTTAAAAACAAAAGCGAAAACACTTCTTGAGAGTGGGCAAAGCCAGTTATTTACTATTAATATATTCAGAAATAATTTGCTGGATCTGGAATCATTAATGTGTAGACATGACTTAACGGATATAGTGTGTTTCATCTTAAGTGTAGACCTGTGGTTTGGGTGGTCTCATTTGCCACCTCAGGTAACAACACAGTTTTGAGTAAAACTGAGTTGCTGCCAGTTGATTACTTAATGAATGGTAGAGTAGTTCTCCCAACTCCCTTTAACATGCTATCTTTTTCTGAAGAAGTCTCCATGGAAATCTTCCCTATGGCATACTGGCATTAGGTAGGATTATTGTGTGTTCCATTTATTAGCACATATGAGTTCAACTAGTTGTCAAATTTAATATTGTGGGTTTTCTTTTTCTTTTTTTTTTTGTTTGAGACAGAGTCTCACTTTGTTGCCCAGGCTAGAGTGAGTGCCATGGCGTCAGCCTAGCTCACAGCAACCTCAAACTCCTGGGCTCAAGCAATCCTGCCTCAGTCTCCCTAGTAGCTGGGACTACAGGCATGCGACACCATGCCTGGCTAATTTTTTCTATATATATTAGTTAGCCAATTAATTTCTTTCTATTTTTAGTAGAGACGGTGCCTCACTCTTACTCAGGCTGAACTACTCACCTTGAGCAATCCACCCGCCTTGGCCTCCCAGAGTGGTAGGATTACAGGCGTGAGCCACCGCACCCGGCCTTAATATTGTTATAAGAATAATTTTACTTTTTCTCATTTACACTGTAAGTGTTTTAGATTCTCTGTTCCAGAATTATTTTCTTGGTAAAGAGACCTTAGAAGAAAGAAAAGATAGGCTTTAAAAGAACTGGAAATCTTGACTAATTAATTATATATCCCTTGGATCGTAGTTCAAAGAGCATAGTTAACAATATAGTCACGTCTAAATGTTCTTTATGCTATTTGTTTTGACATTTGTCAGTTTGTGTTTGCACAAAATTTCTGCCTTTAGTGTATAGATTTTTCTATATGTAAAGTCAATGGGATTTCTGTATGTTTCTCTATTTTCCAATGTGTAGAGCCAATGAGTTTTCAATTTTAGCTGTGTGTCAGTCCCAGAAAAGTAGTGACTGTTTGGGGTTTACTATGAAATATCATACTTGCTTAAAACTATAAAAAAGAATACAGAATAGAATTAGCGTAAATGCTTTTATTTGTAAACTTAGACTTTGAAAAAAACTATTTGCATCATGCTCTTTTTTTATGAAATTCTGTATTTCTTAAATTGAGTTCAGTTTTTCAACTATTGCATTGAATAGGAGTCTTCATTCTTTAATTCTTCAGGCACTTTTTAAATGTTATATATAAATAAGTGAATGGCACCTCAAGCAACCATTCTAGTGCTATCTTTGCCTCTTGGGAAAATCCAAAACATAATCTTCCTCAATTCCCTCCCCTATATTGTCATTATAACTTTTACCCTTTATCCAAAGGGAATAAAGAGTTCCTTTTATTTTTCATTTAAACGAAATCAAATGTTATATTTAAAATGCATATTAGACACCCCATCATTCCAAAATGATACAGATCTAGATACTCTGGTCTTTTAATCTTTTACCTGTTAGTCTATTTGTGTTGATTTTTTTTCTCCTCATTTCTAGCTTTTTGTCCTTGTTTCTTAACTATTGTCAGGGCCATCCCTTGAAGCATCTCTTTCACCATAAATAAACTTTTCACCTAGTGTATCAGAATACATTTTATAAGGTGACTTGGCAAACTAGGGAAAGAAAATAAAATTTTTAGTGATCAGGTAGCCTTCTTCTGTCTTAACTCCCCAATATATTCCTAACTAGCCCTCTTATATAATAGACCTAAGATACTCAGGATATGAACTAATTTTACCAGCTTAATACAAACACAAGCAAAATTACCGAAAGACATCTTGCCTTCCAATCCTATATCTGTGTACCTTCTACTCATTGAAATTATAATTAATCTTTCTTTCATGAGAAAAAGTAATATATAAACCAAAGTATGATTTCTAATAGTTTTTACAGGTAGCTTAAAACAGATGATAACCAAGTTTTCAAAATAGAATTAAATAACTCAATAGGGGTGACCTTCAAGTTCCTTTTGAAGTTCTTTTTCAACTCTTAAGAGATGTACATGAGGAACACATCACTCAAGAAAATAACTCTAGGCTGTATTCACACTGTTGTTTGAGTAATAATGGATTGATTCATAACTAGGTACTCTGTATGATTAGTACTATATTATTGAAGAATATTAGAATTTATTAGCCAAATGTGTTCTTACCATGTAACTAATTGCTCACAAACTAGTTTGTGTAAAAGAATTTATAGATCTTAATTGCTAAAATGCAAAATCCCACAAATAACCAGATTATTGTACAACTTACAGTGTTAGTTGAAGGGTCTTTACTTTTTGTGAACTCTTTGTTTATAATTTTAAATTGCTCTGTATTTTATGCTAGTTAATTCATGGGAGCCTCTTCTACTGCCACACAATCTCAGTTCCTGCTGTACTCTAACAAACAGTGGAAGAGACTGTTGGGTCAGTAGGTGACAACTGCAGAGGTATCTTCCTTATAACGATGCTTTTTGAGGTTGCTGCTCCCATCAATCTGCTCAGTAAAAATAGCTCATCTTGGTAAGTTGTTTCGACTTCACCAGGACCTGAAGAAGAAGCAGAAAAACCTGTGAAAACTAAGACTGTTTCTTCCAGTAATGGAGGGGAAAGTTCCAGTCGCAGCGCTGAGAAGAGATCAGCTGAAGAAGAAGCTGCAGACCTCCCAACAAAGCCTACAAAGATCTCCAAGTTTGGATTTGCCATAGGTAGTCAGACAACAAAGAAAGCATCAGCCATATCCATCAAACTTGGATCAAGTGTGAGTTGTTATTTTATATATAATGTTTACAATGGGTCTTAAGGATTTGTTTTGGAAACCTGCTTTTACTAGGTTATGGTACATTAAGTATAAAAAGGTTTATTGCTTGAGAAATAATCTTTGATGTATGAACTTCCATGTAATTATTTAAGAAATCATTAGCTAGCACCCTGTTCAACAAAGATCTGGATAAATTGTATCTCAGTAAAGCTGTTTAAAAGAGAAAGAGAAGGCTCTCGCCTGTAATCCTAGCACTCTGGGAGGCCGAGGTAGGAGGATCACTCAAGGTCAGGAGTTCGAAACCAGCCTGAGCAAGAGCAAGACCCCCGTCTCTACTAAAAATAGAAAGAAATTAATTGGCCAACTAAAAATATATAGAAAAAATTAGCCAGGCATGGTGGCAAATGCCTGTAGTCCCAGCTACTCAGGATGCTGAGGCAGAAGGATTGCTTGAGCTCAGGAGTTTGAGGTTGCTGTGGGCTAGGCTGACGCCATGGCACTCTAGCCCAGGCATTAGAGTGAGACTCTGTCTCAAAAAAAAAAAAAAAAAAAAAAACATTAAAAAAAATAGATATAGGATTCGGTGGTTAAAACCATAGGAATGCATGAAATTAACCAGAGAAGTACAAAGAAGGAAAGGTTATTAACAACAAAATCCTGGGTATTAGCACCTTAAGTTGGGGAACAACATGGAGAGGAGAGATACGGAACAAAAGGCAGAGAATTAGATGAATAACCAATAAAAAGCACTGTCACAAAAGCCGCAGTATGGATGTTTTCAAAAAAGAGCTGATGATTAGTCAAGTGTAGCACACTAGTCACTGGTGACCCTACAGAGAATAATTTCAGGAAAATGGTGAGGGAGGGAGCCAGATTGCAGTGATTGAAGACAAGGGTGGTGAAAAGATGGACATATTGAGAACAATTTAATTCTTCAAAAACCTTCAGTTCAAAGAGATGATGTGGATGAAGTATGTTTACAGGCCTAAGTGCAGAAAGCTAGCTAGTAGAGAAAGATGAGTTATGGTGTCCTTTATGTTCTCAGGGCACATTGTATTTAATGTTACTATGGGAAAGTATTACTCATCATTTTCTCTTACCTGTACTAAATACCCCTTAGCTAAGTGATGTTATAAATCCTAATTAGAAAAGCTTTTACCGGAGGGAAACAAATGGGCACAACAAATTGGTAAAGTAAAACCTACTCACCAATAACCCACATTTTCAAAAAGAGAATAGATTTATCCAAAGTTCTAAGTTCCTTACTATGTAAGTTTCTATGAAAACATAAAGTTGACACAATCTGCAAACGAGGAGTTAAAAAAAAAGAAGACATAAAGTTGATTCTTTCAAGATAAATTATTCACACCATTAAGCCTATATAAACGTTACCTATGTGATACTCTTTTTTTTTTAACTTGCTCCCCAGGAAAGTGTGTGATAATCTTTTTAATACATTTCTTTTTCAGAAGCCTAAAGAAACTGTTCCAACTCTTGCTCCAAAAACTCTTTCAGTAGCAGCGGCTTTTAATGAAGACGAAGATGTAAGTTGATTGTCTTTTTACTTTAACTAGTTTTTTAAGGAAAGTGTTAGTGGCAAATTGTAGGGTGTATTAATGGTATTAGTGAATTTTCTTTACAACATGTTTTTTGTGACAAAAACTTTTTTTTGTATTTTATTTGGTTGTAGGATTATTTTAAAATATTATTGACTTTAGTGGTAAGAAGCTTAAGAATCAAATCAGCAAATACTGTGTAGGATCCACAAAAAGGAAAATTCAGTACTGCTGCCTTTAATAATTTTTATAGTTGCAGTCTTCAGTGATGATGCATTATGCATGCATTCAACTTACAAAAGGCAGCTATATCTTCATTAGTGTAGTGGTTTTAAAACAAAAGCAACTGTAGTGCTTGCTGCCCATATCGCAGGAGGAATAAGAAATAATGCAGAAGCTTCTGCCAGAAGCTCTACACAATGAGCACATGTTCCAGAGTGAGCATGAGATGCTTATCTACTGTTCTCTGTGTCAGTCCCAGTCCCTCATGCCCCTCACAGTTTCACTATCTTACCAAGCTTATAAGTGACCTATGTAATTTTCAAGCATAATTTTGATGGTGATTTTTATATTAGACTCTGACTTTAGAACCTAACTCCCCCTCAAGATACGATCCAGTTGTTGCAGAGTGCATGAGTAATTGTTCCCAAAAGTAGTATGGGTAAGAATTGTACATTTGGAAGACTAAAATGATTTGGAAAGAATGTATGTGAACTAGATACTAAAACATTAGACAGGGTTTTGGTAAACCAAACAATACTTTTGTAAGCCAAGGCATTGGGTTTTTAAGTCATAAATGATAAATACCGAGTAGCTGTGTTTGACTGGACTGGAGAGTTCTGTAGAGGATTATCGAGCAAGGATAAATATGGAGCCCAGATCAGTAGGTAAAGAATTATTGTGGTTATCGCTATTTTTCCATTGGACTTTTACTCATTCTCCACCTTCGAGTGCTTTCTATATGCTAGGCGCTGTGATGTTATAAAGATAAATCAGACATGTTCTCTAGGAACTCAGTCTGATAGGACAGAGACTTTAACATTAAATGGGGCTGGATGCCGGTGGCTCACACCTGTAATCCTAGCACTCTAGGAGGCCAAGGAGGGCGGATTGCTCAAGGTCAGGAGTTGGAAACCACCCTGAACAAGAGCGAGACCCGTGTCTACTATAAATAGAAAGAAATTAATTGGCCAACTAATACACCAGCCGGGCATGGTGGCACATGCCTGTAGTCCCAGCTACTCGGGAGGCTGAGGCAGAAGGATTGCTTGAGCCCAGGAGATTGAGGTTGCTGTGAGCTAGGCTGATGCCAGGGCACTCACTCTAGCCTGGGCAACAAAGTGAGACTCTGTCTCAAAAAAAAAAAAAAAAAACCATTAAATGGTACAAGATAAAAATCAAAAAGACTTGAAGAAGTGAAGTACTAAGGAAATAGAAAAGGAATAGAGGTCAGGTACTAGATACAGCAGCATGGAAAGACCACTGGACTGGCAATAGTAAAAGACCTGAATTAAATTTGAAAAGCACTAAGTCAAATAATATTTAAAGTTTTCTGGCATCTCTAGTATTCTGAAGAGATTAGGTAGCATTTAATCCAACCCATTTGGAAAGGTACAGATTGTAGGAGGGAAGAAGAATATAGGAAGAAGGGGACACATGTAAAAGTGTAAGACTGGAAATCGTAAGCACTTTCTTTATAGCAATGGCTTACTTTGAATGCCTAACAATTTACATATGTTTTCACATTATTTTACTCTCTATATGTCCCTCTGAATTGTGTGATATATTCATATTTTGCAAATAGGAAAATTAAGTATGCATGAATACATGCTAATGCACACATATGTTGTACTTCAAGTCTTCTAGTTTCTTATTCTGTGGTCCCTGCATTATACCTTAGTATCTTCCCCAACTGTTTTCATTTTTTTATTTTTTGAGACAGAGTCCTGCTCTTTCGCCCAGGGTAGAATGCAGTGGCATTCATCATAGCTTACTGCAACCTCAAACTCCTAGGCTCAAGCCTTGGTTTCACCTTGGCTAAGACTACAGGTGCCCACCACGATACCCGGGTAATTTTTCTATATTTAGTAGAGACAGGGTCTCAGTCTTGCTCAGGCTGGTCTCAAACTCCTGAACTCAAGCAGTTCTCCTCCCACCTCAGCCTCCCAGAACGCTAGCATTATAGGCAAGAACCATGGTGCCTGGACCCTGTTTATTGTTTATTTTGGTTTTTTTTGAGACAGAGTCTCACTGTATTGCCCTGTCTAGAGTGTCATAGCATCAGCCTAGCTCACAGCAACCTCAGACTCCTGGGGTCAAGTAATCCTTCTGCCTCAGCCTCCCGAGTAGCTGGGACTATAGGCATGTGCCACCATGCCCAGCTAACTAATTTTATATATATATATATATATATATATATATTTTTTTTTTTTTTTTAGTTGTCCAGCTAACTTCTTTTTCTTT
>VSMD01127203.1:0-57055 GCA_008750895.1 Mirza zaza
ATTAATTTCTTTCTATTTATAGTAGAGATGGGGTCTCGTTCTTGCTCAGGCTGGTCTCGAACTCCTGAGCTCAAACGATCCGCCCACCTCGGCCTCCCAGAGAGCTAGGATTACAGGCTTGAGCCACAGCGCCCGGCCAGCAGGAGGATTTTTTTTGAGACAAAGTCTCACTCTGTTGCCCAGGCTAGAGTGCCCTGGCGTCAGCTTAGCTCACAGCCCAAGTAGCTGGGACTACAGGCATGCACCACCACGCCCAGCTAATTTTTTGTATATATATTTTTAGTTGGTCAATTAATTTCTTTCTATTTTTAGTAGAGACAGGGTCTCACTCAGGGTGGTTTCGAACTCCTGACCTCGAGCAATCCGCCTGCCTCGGCCTCCCAGAGTGCTAGGATTACAGGCATGAGCCACCGCGCCTGGCCAGTTTTATCATTCTTTAAAAAGTTCTTTAGATGTGTCAAACATGTCTGTTTGGAATTTAAAGATATTGTCCCTCCGTGCTCAGCACTGGGGCCTCGGTGGAGACCACAGTCCCATTTAGCACCCTGTCTCACTCAGATAAGGTTCACTTACACCTCTGTCTCCACAGGTACCCAACACAAGCCGGTGACTACTTCTTCCTGATTACAGTGGGAAATGAGAGGTTTATTCACTGGAGAAACAAAATACAAAAGATCTAGGCTTGGGGAATCCTGAACACTGTTTTCAGAGGGATGAACTGAAAATCTACATAGCAAATGGTGAGACCTTAAGTCCCCACCCCTGAAACAACCAGCAAAAGGACCAAGTGTGTGCACAGAGCTCCCATAGGTTTCTTAATGCCTCATTCTTAAATATAAATGGGTAGCCACAGGTTACAAGATGTATCCTCAAATATTTGAGGAAAGTCTCCTACATGAAAGGCAGAGACATCCCCCACTACCTCTGCCAAAAAAAAAAAAAAAAAAGAAGCAAAAAAGGTGTTTGTGAGGCAATTTGGAAAACAAAAAAAAATGTTTTTTAATTACAGATATACAAGGAAGATATTTCATTCACAAAACAAGAACATGATGCTGTTTTTAAAAAGGATTAGTCAAGCTGGGCCTGGTGGCTCACACTTGTAATCCTAGCACTTTGGGAAGCTGAGGCAGGAAGATCATTTGAAGCTAGGAGTTTGAGATAGCATGGGGAACATAGTGAGACCCTGTCTCTATAAAAAAAAAATTTAAACTTAGCCAGGTGTTGTGGCAGGCGCCTATAGTCCCAGCTACTTGGGGGCTTACGTGATGGGTACTCTTCCAATATTTGTTCAATAAATGTGTTACAATAAGGCCAGGCATGGTGGCTGATGCCTGTAATCCTAGCACTCTGGGAGGCTGAGGCGGGAGGATCGCTCACGGTCAGGAGTTACAAACGAGCCTGAGCAAGAGCCAGACCCCCTCTCTACTAAAAAGAGAAAGAAATTAGCTGAACAACTAAAAATACACAGAAAAAATTAGCCAGGCATGGTGGCACATGCCTGTAGTCCCAGCTACTCGGGAGGCTGAGGCAGCAGGATCGCTTGAGCCCAGGAGTTTGAGGTTGCTGTGAGCTAGGCTGACGCAATGGCACTCTAGCCCGGGCAACAGAGTGAGACTCTGTCTCAATCAATCAATCAATCAATAAATGTGTTACAATAATCTGAGGTAATCATCCCAAGGCAAAAGAAAAGAAGGGGGTATACGTGTTTCCTCCTTTGCTATTCCTCCTTCAACTTGCCACATCTCAGGGTTGTTTACCTTTTGGCACCAGCTGCTCTGGTTCTTCTAGTTTTAGGATCTCTTTTTTTTTTTTTTTTTTTTTTTGAGACAGAGTCTCACTTTATTGCCCAGGCTAGAGTGAGTGCCATGGCATCAGCCTAGCTCACAGCAACCTCAAACTCCTGGGCTCAAGCAATCCTGCTGCCTCAGCCTCCCAAGTAGCTGGGACTACAGGCATGCGCCACCATGCCCGGCCAATTTTTTCTATATATATTAGTTGGCCAATTAATTTCTTTCTATTTATAGTAGAGATGGGGTCTCGCTCTTGCTCAGGCTGGTCTCGAACTCCTGAGCTCAAACGATCCGCCCACCTCGGCCTCCCAGAGAGCTAGGATTACAGGCTTGAGCCACCGCGCCCGGCCAGTTTTAGGATCTCTTGACCAAGATATTTCTGTCTTCTCTACAGACTTTGGGTCATTTTGTGGCTCCATAACATTATTCTCTCTCTTTCTTCCTCTTTAATTAGGTTACTGCTGTATTGGCACTTGCATGCTGCCCAGTGACTGAAGGACATGACGGCCTCACCCTGGTCTGTGCCCAGGGTGAAACGGGTGTGGCAGTGATTGATCCATGGACCAAATGGATCCAGTGACTTGCCTATAGGACATCCAGAAGAGGCGCTGATAGAGTGGTGTGGGAAAGGCCCCTCCTCGCTGGCTCTTTCGTCCAGAGATGAATCCAGGGTGCAAGCATGTAGAACAAGATGATTTGTTCCCAAGTCATGGGAGGAGGGAACAGCATTCCAGAGAGGGTCCGAGAGATGACCAGAGAGCTCAGGAGGCCAGGAAAGAGAGCTCTCTGAGAGTGGAGCCATGTGCTTCCTTTTGTAGGATCAAAGCACCTGATACAAAACTCCATCAAAACCACCTCATTCAGGCAGGGCGCAGTGGCTCACACCTGTAATCCTAGCACTCTAGGAGGCCTAAGTTGGTGGTTTGCTCAAAGTCAGGAGTTCAAAACCGGCCTGAGCAAGAGCGAGACCCCTTCTCTACTATAAATAGAAAGAAATTAATTGGACAACTAAAAATATATAGAAAAAATTAGCCGGGCATGGTGGTGCATGCCTGTAGTCCCAGCTACTCAGGAGGCTGAGGCAGGAGGATTGCTCGAGCCCAGGAGTTTGAGGTTGCTGTGAGCTAGGCTGATGCCACGGCACTTTAGCCCGAGCAACAGAGTGAGACTCTGCCAAAAAAACAATAACAAAAAACTGCCTCATTCCTCTATATTTTTCCATGTCCCCTGTCACAACCAATAGTTCAAGTCACCACCATCTCTTCTCGGCATCCCAGCAATAGCTTCCAAACTGACACCTCAAGGAATGAACTTACCCCTGGTTTCCTCTTCAGAGCACACTGTCCTGAGGGTGAATTTACTAACTTTAGCATCTTTTACAACAATCTATGGAGTCTGAGAATTTCTCAGATCATCAAGTACTGGCTCCTTTGTGGCTTCACAGTTCTTTCCTCAAATTACCTCTTCCCTCTGGCACTTTACACAGCACAGGCTTTGATACTTTACTTGGAAATCTCAGCTATATATCCAAGTTCATCCCTTACAAGTTCTGCTTTCCATCTAACTGTAAGACACAATTCCACTAAGTTTATCCCACCATATAACAAGGGTTCTTCTCCCTCCAATTTCCCTCACCAGCACGGTGCTTTGAATACCCACGCTCCTCCCAACCTCTAAGATGATTTAGATATTCTCTAAGATGATACACATTTTTTCTACCACGCTCCTCACTTCCTTTCCGAGTTCCCACCAGCGGTGCCTTTAACGTGCCTATTTCTACCAACAGCCTTTTAAAGGCATGTCAGGCTTTTCTTCTCATGTTCCTCAAAATTCTTCCATCCACTGCCCAATGCTCAATTCCAAAGCCACTTCCACATTTTTTAGGTATTTATTACGACAGCACCTCCTTTCCAGCTACCAAAATCTCTATTCGTTTCCTGTTGCTCTTGTAATAAATTACCACAGACTTCATGGCTTGAAACAACACAAATTTATTATCTTACAGTTTTCTGGGGGGTCAGAAGTTCTAAATCAACGTGTCTGCTGGGCTGCAACCTTCTGGAGGCTCCAGAGGGAGAATATGTTTCCTTGCCTTTTCCAGCTTCTAGAAGCCACCTGCTTTCCCTGGCTCATGGCCCCTTCGTCTTTAGAGCAAGCAGAGCAGCTCTTTAAATCTCAATCTCAGTCTCTCTGTCTCTCTCTTTCACTCACACAGATACACGTTTCTCTCCTCCCATTGTCACATCTCCTCCTCTGATGTGGGCTCTCCTGCCTCCCTCTCACGGGGACCCTAGTGATTACATTGGCCCACCCAGATAATCGAGGATAGACTTCCCATCGCAAGATCTGTAACTTAATCACACCTGCAAAATCCCTTTTACCACGAAAGTTTCTGGGCATTAGCTTGGGGACATCTTTGGGGGCCATTCTTCAGCCTGCCACACTCACCGACCACCCATTTCTGGACAGCCATCGGCCCCCCTACGGTTGCACAGTGGTAAAAAGCAGGACATGCTCCCTGCCTTCGAGAAACGTACAGTCTAGCAGGAGAGTCAGATGTCACTGCCCAGATCACACAAATAACCACCCCAATAAATAACTGTAAGTTGAGATGAGTTCCCTGAAGGAGTGGGGACCTCAGGACTGGCGAGGTCTCTCCGAGGAGGCTGCCTCCATCTGAGGCTGGAGCGGTGATCAGGTGCTGCCAGGTGAGGGTGGGCAGCAGACCTTCTGGGCAGAGGCATCGGCAAGTGCAAAGCCCTGAAGAAAAAGAATCTAGGGGATCAGGGAGGCAGAAACAGCAGCACCAAGATGAGGCTGTAGAGGTGAGAAGAACCAGGTCCCTCAAGAACTTTTAGAGCATGGTAGGGACATTGGGATTTATTCAAAGCATAATAGGAAGGGGATGTGGAGTTTTTAAAGCAGGTGAGCGATGTGATCCTTCTGCTCTGCAAAACGGATTGGGGCTGGGGGCTGGGGGTAAGCAAAAATGGAACCCTATATACCCAGTGAAAAGAAGACAGTGGCCTAAACTGGGCTCATGGTAGTTAAAATAGAGCTAAGCACACAGATGTAAGATATTTAGACCAAAAATAACTCACACAACTTGGTGGGATTTTGTGTGTGATTCAAAGGTCCAGGGTATGGGCTGGGCATGGTGGCTCACACCTGTAATCCTAGCACTCTGGGAGGCCAAGGCGGGAGGATTGCTTGAGGTCAGGAGTTCGAAATCAGCCTGAGCAAGAGCAAGACCCCGTCTCTACTATAAATAGAAAGAAATTAATTGGCCAACTAAAAATATATAGAAAAAATTAGCCGGGCATGGTGGCGCATGCCTATAGTCCCAGCTACTTGGGAGGCTGAGGCAGGAAGATCGCTTGAACCCAGGAGTTTGAGGTTGCTGTGAGCTAGGCTGACGCCATGGCACTCACTCTAGCCTGGGCAACAAAGCGAGACACTGTCTCAAAAAAAAAAAAAAAAAAAAGAAGATCCAGGGCACGGACGGCCCTAGTTGTAGATGGCATATGAGGAATGCAGCAAGTGAATGGAAACAAGAGATTAAAGGGGCAGAGATGCCAGGAAGGGAAATGGGCCATCCACATGCACCTTAAAATAATATGACAAAACAGCACTTGGGAGGGAAGAGAGAATGAGGAAGGAGGCGCTGAAATCTGCAGTGGATAATGGAGGCAGAAGGACCAGATGTCTTCCAGTGGTGGTCACAGGAAGAGAGAGGGGAGCCCCATGGTGTGAGCAGCAGAGACGGGGTGCTACACGAGGGGTCTCAGGTGGAAACAGCACTGGGCAGGGTGCAGGAGATTGGGGGCCCCTCCAGGCCTGGTGAGGGGGTAGAGAAAATGAGCAGCACCCACGTTAGAGGATGGCAAAGAGATGACCTCGCCTACGGCCAGGAGGAGCAGGAAACATGCAGGGAAGGTGACAGGGAGTGTGTGGACAGATGTGGGCGGGAGGTGGTAATGGGGGTTGAGTCAGGAGAGAAGAGGCAGAGCATCGAGAGAGCAGAGGTGAGGGAGGGGGGCAGTGTGGAAACAGCGACACGGTGAAGGTAACCGGGCACTGGGCTGTCGATGCTGGGAGTCCCAGCAGTTCACTCCCTGGAGGACGGTGGGTGCTCAGGCCTCCCTGAACTTACCAGTGGGCGGAAGGAAGCCTGGCATGCTTTTCCTCCGTCTTCTGTGGTAAGGGAAGGAGCGAGTGAGTCTGGGTCCAGGAGTCTAGGGTTGGGTAAAAGTGCTCTCACTTCCTTGTTCATCTGGTCGTCTTTCATGGCTCTGTTCAACCATCACCTCCCAATAAAGCCCTTCCTGATTTCTCTTTCTAGGCTTTTCTGTGCACACACTTCCATTGTAGCACCCAATATACATGCTTTATTGCACCTGCAAATTTTTATAAGTCTCTCTCCCTGAATACAGTTGTTTCTCAAGGGGAAGAATAATGCTTGAATTACTTCCGTTCTGCTATTGCCTACTGCAAAGGCTGATAGCTGTAGTAGGAGCTACATAAATGTTCAATTAAATAAAACTTAAATCAACAGTTGTTTGCTGGTCATTATTGTACTATATAAGTGATAGATTTGAAGAGTTTATGCACTCTTAATACAATCACTACTGTGAAGTTTGGTGTACACATTACATTTAACTTACTTTCTTAATAGATACTTTTCAGTTAGTTACATTTAAATACAACAGTGCGGAAATATCATCGAAAATACATCCCCGGTCTTAACTAAACTTTGCTGAGGTACTAGGATTTCAGATTTTTTTGATAATTGTTCTAGGGTCAAGTTCATTTCACTACAATGTCTTTCCTTTTTAAATCTCAACTTTGATTATAATAAACTCACATGTGTCAGAAATCAAACAGTATAGAAATGTATACAGTGAAAAAGCTCATGGTGACCTTCCTCTTACCTATATCCAGAGAGCTTGCTGGCTCTTCCCCCCCTCCCACTCTTTTCTTTTAATCTTGTTCTTCTTTACACCTGATGACTCAGGTGGGTGGCTTCCAACCTTTGTTATTACAAACAATGCTGCAATAAATACTCTTATTCATGTGTCATTTCACGTATGTGCAAGTAAACACAAGGCACTTCTAATTAAACTAAGTATTAACAATGATGTTGAATCACTAAATCTATCTCAAACTGTGGTTAATTTCCTGTGGTAAATACTATAAATGTGGTAAGTTCCATAAATGTTCCCTCATTTCAAGCTTTGAAGTGTTGTCCTTTAACTTCAAGTGGTAGACTGACGTGTTACTGTACATAATGTTCTAAGAACATTGGTCAAGAGAAGAGAAGGTGCCAATTAACCAGCAGATACAACATTAATGAGAGACGCATGCATTCAGTTACTAAGGGGCATAAACCTTATTGACATCCTATATCTATATATTTACTGACATCCTATATTTATGTTTACTGAAATACAGACATTACTAATAAAATATTTTCTCATATGCTATTGCATTTTAAAAATGCCAGTTTAGGTAATAATATCATGCTTTATGACCAAGTAATGAAAGTGTATATAATATTATATGATATTTTTTTAAAAAATAAGCATAAAGACCCACAGCAAACTATCAGCATAGCTAAGCATGAATGGTTGCTGTGTATAACCAAAAAAAAAAAAAAAAAGGGAACTAAGTTATTATTCAGTAGACTTTTGAAAGTGAAAATAGAAGGTGGCAGAACTGTCCCCAGGGAATTTGAGAAGTCCTGTTTCTTGAGGTAGTTAAATGGAATCTAACTGAAAGCTAGAAAAATAAATTCAGAAGAACAATCCTTCTTTGGCAGAAGTAAAAGCCCCAAATGACCTAATAGATTTTTTCTTTCAAAATTCTAGGATTCATCCAACACTGCCTCTAAGTGTCTCTTTTGTTGGATTTGTTTGTCAGTTTTATGCATTAATTAGTTTGCTTAAAAACTGCATTGTTTGCAACAAAGAAAAACATGTTAAACAGTATCAGAATTGGTTAACATTCCCAGACTCATGACTTTCTTCTCTATTCTAAGTCAATTCCAGGGTGTTTCCCTTTAGATACTGCCTAAAGCTGAAAACAGCAGTGATTGAACAGACTGGCATTGCTGGGCTCGTTCATTATGATTTTTGTGGTGTTCAGTTTATATTATTATGCAGCATCTTTTTGTATGAATTTTCTTACAACCTATTTACAATGTATTACAGCTTCGCTACTAAAATTCTATAACAAATCAACCAAAAATAGCAGCTGTATGAGTTTGGCAATAAGCATGAAGACATGTAAATACTGTTTTCTGTGTTTTTATAATCCTCTGTCTTTTGGGAGTCAATTAAAGCTTTGACTTCAAAGAAATCCAGATGTGGAAAGATGTGTGTACTGTTCAAAACCAGAGAAGTATAAAACAGAATCAGTTAATTTGGATCTTATAAATCTAAAAATAGGCACTTGATTTAACTCAACTAGTAAAGTACCAAGTAAAGTACCAAGGAGGGTGCAAGGTTCATGCCAGGGTGGAGGAAAAGGTGAGTGCAGAGGAATTACAGCATCAATCAGTACTTTATTTCCTGACTTCAAAACGTAACCCTATTCTCTTCCACCCATATTTCATTCTGCTGTAGAAACATAGTCACTGTTCTCGAAAAGTGCCTGGGGTGTGAGCAGTCTGGTGCAGAGTACAGAAAGGGCACAGAGGGAGTTGGAAAACAATAAATACAAATGCAAGAACTCATTTTGAGGAAGTGCAAATTATCCAGCATGACAAGAGGAATGCATAGCAGAGTTGTAGAAGAATATATTAGAAAAAGGTCTCATGCACAAAGCTAAATTCAGGAGACAGTGGGGAAGTCATAAATTTTGAGTAGCAGAGTAACATATCAAAATCACACTTAAGGAACATTAAGCTTCAGACCAGTTGGGAGGCTTCTGGAATGATCTGAACAAGAAGCAGTAAAAGCATAAACTGGTACACAGGCAATGACTAAGAGACCATATAGATTTAGAGACAGTAAAATTCACAGGGTATGGTGCCTGACTGAATATGAGGAATAAGAGAACAAGAAATAAAAGATGGCTGGATTTAGGTCAAACACATACCCTTGCTACCATCAGCTGCAGCTGAGGCATTGTCACCTGATTAGAACATGGCCATCTCGCCTGACCCTTTGACAGGCACCACAGGTAGAGGAAGTTATCTAACTGGAAGGCTGGGCACACCAAACTACTATACTCAGCTCTGAAATTACAAGTTAAGCCTAAGAGAACACCCCACCCACCCACACACACACACACACACACTTCAAAACTAGCTTAAGATCAAAGAAATTAGGGTGCATATTCTGTGAATCCAGTTCTATTCTGTGACTATACACCTTAGATCTCTATGAGATAAAACATAAAGAAGAAACTGACAACTTATGTGCTGGCTAAAAAACAAAGAAACGATTTGTTGCCTTTCTCTCTGGACTAAAGGCAGATGATTAGCGCTTATTTTCAATATTCAAAGGGCAGTGTGAAACTCCTGCTTATATATTTTCATATTGCAGCTGATTGTAGAGGCAAGAGCTAATAGCTCTCAGCTGCTCTGAGTAACCAGATCATTTCAGTATTTTCTACCTGTCTTTCATGCTATATGAACTCTATTTGCCTGGTTTTCATAACCAACAATTCAAAAAACATGGAATGCCTGAGTAATGTGTTATGCTTCCCCATGTAGACTTTCTAGCTTTTTTTTTTTTTTGAGACAGGGTCTCATTCTGTCACCCACACTGGAGCACAGTGGCATCATCATAGCTCACTGCAACCTCAAACTCCTGGGCTCAAGTGATCCTCCTGCCTCAGCCTCCTGAGTAGCTGAGACTATAGGCACATGCCACCATACCCTGCTAATTTTCTGTGGAGCCAGTATCTCTCTCAGGCTTGTCTTAAACACCTGGCCTCAAGCAGTCCTCCAGCTTTAGCCTCCCAAAGTGTTAAAATTACAGGCATGAGCCAATGTGCCAGACTGTAGCTCTTTTAACTCTCTACCTTTTTATCTTCAATGTTCAAAGAAACATTTAGTATGATTTCAAATTCCTGAACTAATATCTAGTCCTAAAGTCAAAACAATACGAGTTGGTATCTGAATCAGCTAAAATGAAACAAAATGCACTTGGCAAAATCACCCTTTATGCAGGGGTATAATGCTAAAAACTGCCCAGTGATCATCCTTTGCAAATCTAGCCTTGGCCTACTGCCAGGATAGTCCCAAACTGCATCTCAACTGTGTCTCTTGATCAGTCACATAAGAGACATCTGTGGAATATTTGGTCTAGAACATCCCAACAGGTGCTCCTTCTGTCTAGATTTATATGAAGTCAGATAGAATTTGAACATGTTGTAGGGTTTGTCAGGCTTCCTAAGCCAATATCCATCTACAGTCAAAATAACAAAAACATTTCTCACGCAAGAGATAGACTCTAGATGCAACTGATCAAATATTCAAATCTACACATCACAATAAAGAACTCATATATGAATCGGTTCTTCTTAGATTAAATGTAAGACTATCTTTTTTTTCTTTTTTTGATTATTCTTCATCTGTTGAGTTTAGGGGATGTAAGACTATTTTTTAATGGAGCTAGCAGGGTTTTACAAAGTTTCACAATTTTTCATTCACAGAGAACCATATGTTTTTCAGTATGACCTCAAATTATTGCTTGTTGTAACATAATTTCCTCCATTTTGTTCTCGTCTTCTCCTTTTCTATTCTTCTTGACCATTTTCCTATATTTTTGGAGTACAACTGTCTCTTTCAGATTTTCTTTTTCCCATTAGTCACTGAGCACAAGAAAAATGTTTTGCAAAATAGGGTTTCCCCACAAAAACGGCATGGCCAACATGGCAATAGAAAAAACTTTATGTGACATGCTATGCTGTATTAATAAAATGATCTCATTTTTATGCTATTTTAAGTATATGAGTACTCGGTTTCTAGAGGTAATAGAATTTAGCTTTGTGGATTTAAGAGGACTGATTATAAGCATAGGGGAAAGTCGTGCTTGAACCTGGTGTTATAGAAAAGACTGACCCCCTGCTTTGGCTTTGCATTCACCATTGATGTTGTGAATCACAGACAAGGTCTTGAGGACTGAACTCTGATCTTTTTCTTTTGCTAAAAACTCCTTCCTAAGGAGGCCAGCTGGGTCAGGCTGACAAACGGTAAATTCCCACTAAGCGGCTTTTGTTAACCAAATGAAGCGGTGGTTTACTTCCCAACCTGATTCTGGTATGGCATTAACATCACCTAAAACATAAGAAGCCCCAGTCTTAACTCAAGCATCCTAGCAGATGCCTATTCTTAAATTTAAAGCATCCTAGCAGGCGCCTATTGTAAACTTAAAATGTCCTCCTGTCTGGACCTCCCAGAGTGCTCACACCCTTATCTTACAGTAAGCATATCCTTTCTGGTCTTCTAGATAAAAAGTCTAACTCTCTCAGCCAATTGCCAGCCAAAGAATCTTTAAACCCACCTATAACCTGTAAGCCCCTGCTTCGAGATGTCGCACCTTTTTGGGCCAAACCAATGTATGCCTCTCATGTATTGCTTTGTGACTTTGCCTGTAACCCTTGTCTCTCTGAAAATGTATAAAACTGAACTGTAACCCAGCCACGGCGAGCCCACTTGCTCAAGGCTTCTTGAGAGTGGCTCCGGGTCATGGTTCTCAAATTTGGCTCAGAATAAACTTCTTTCAAATATTTCAGGGCTTGGATTTTTTTCCGTCCACAGTCTTATGATGAAATTGTTTACAAATATTTGTAAAGTTACATTTATGAACCAGAGCATCCCAAATGCTTAATTTTGAAACATTTTAAAAATCTGAGTGGCACCTCACATTTATGTCTCAGCTGACATACACAGAATCCCATTTCAGTGGCTTTGGCCCAGCAGTTAAATGGGCTACAGAGGCTCAGGAAAGGCCTCTGAAAGTGGGAACATTAGCCATACGTCATGTTAAATGTTTAGAGCATTTGGACAGCTGTTAAGAGGATAAAGTTACAACACAAAGGCTGGCATATCTATGACTATAAAATGAGCCATAGTTTCTTCCTGTGTTCAAAAAGAATGATAGCATCATACAGAATGTAGAAGATACCTGGGATGATGATGTCTATCATGGAATGTCCTAGATTCTCACTCTCCCATAAGGTAACCAAACCCACTGGAGCATAAAGTTGAACATTCCACTAGTTTCCCTGGAGTAGCATCTGTTATTTAAAGGCATTGTGGTTACCTAGCCTAAAAGGGCAATAGAGAAAGTTCTTTTCCAACTTCCTACACCAATTAGGAGGCAGTTCAAAGAAGTGAGCAACCTGAAACCCCAAAAGATATAACCAATCCAAACACTTGGGATGGCCACAGTTTAAAAACAATCTTACATTTGTGCACAGAAATAATTTACTCATAAGCCTGGCCTCTCAGTTAGGTTAATAACACTATTATCAGCTTTGCAGCTGTTCAGTTCCCTTGCTTTCTTTCTAGATATGAGAGACAAGGAACAAAACCTGTAATTATGAATACAATTGGGATGTAGACCTAAAGGAAAAGGCTGAGGCAAAATTAATATAAGTAGAGTTTATTTGGGCCAAATTTCAAGACTGCCTCCTTGGATTCCAATTGCCCTGCTTTGCTTAGCAACAGTTAACAAGTAGGGTTTCAAAGGAAAAAAAGAGGTAGTTCCTAAGATGCTTACAAAGAATGTACATTAAAATAGCATAAGGTATAGATTTGCTACACATTGTTCTTTGTATCACAAATTCCAGGGACAAAGAGGAAAAGGGTTCCAAGGAAGCAGGTCAGGATCAAAATGCCTTTGAATAATTGCTCCCAGCATTGGGTGTGGGGACATGACCGAAGTCCCATACTCAGGTCTTTCTGATAAATTTTGTATACCTCACATAGCTTGCACAGCTCTGACCTATTTTTCTTTTCTTAGGGAGTTGCACAGCTACTGAAGGAAACCATAACTTAGTCTTAATTCTTATCATATATCTGTTATGAGTGAATGACTGTTTTCAACTTCCTTTCATAATAAGGTTTGAAACCCATTTCAAACAATTAGACCTACCCGGGTTCTAATAAGCTGATGAGCAAGAGACATTCTCGCATACAAATAAAAAATTTACCGAACTGTCTTTCCTTTCTCTCTGTAGTTCTGAAACCAAATGAAGTTACTCATAACAGAAACTCACCAAATGAAGTGTTGGTCCAAACTAAATTCTTGCCCCACCCACCCCCTTTTCCTTTTTTCTCACCGTTTTGTTAGGCAAGCTTATTAACTAACTTTGCATTTCTGAGCCTAGCCTGAGGGGCCACATCCTGTGTGTGGAATGTAAACCCCTCTCACAGCAGGCCTCCAATCTCTCCCCAACAGAGACAGATAGCCCTCTGCCCCTCCTTCACTTAGCACATGCCACAGACTTTGAGTTCTTGTACCTCCAAGCCTTTCAAGATATGTGCCTCTTTTAAATCTTCTCCTTAACTCATTAAGTCATAATATGCACTTACCATTTTTATACACATGCTATTCAACAGTTACCCATTCTGTACATGTCCAGCTTAAAATATAAGCTCCCAATCAAGACTCAAGTCTGGAGAATTCGCTGAGGACAAAGGCAATCATGATGCCACGTGCAAACAATTTTTTTTTTTTACGAAAAATAAAGATTATGACAGCAATACATACATAAAAGATAAGTAAAAGAGTTTTTAAATAATAAAATTAACATAAAGGAACCTCCCATACTCCTTAGATCACAACTGGAATACAATTATTTCTTTCTTCATCTTAAAAAACACCAAAAAAACAGAAATGAGACTACTCGAAGATACCGTCTAGCTTCGCAGGTTATACAATAAAAATACCTTGTAAAAAGGCATAGGGGTTTTTGGGCTCATGTTAAAACACCCACAAACCTACAAAAATGCATAATCAACCACAACTTCACATGATAGCAGGGAAAAGCTGGACTGTTGACTCTCCTAATTTGCTCCTTTAACTGACTAACGCTATACTTAACCAAAGTGTATTTTTCATCTAGAATTGAGTAGGCATGAGCAAGCCAGAAACAAAACATCTAACAATAGAAGAAAGGTTTCTAAATGTTTCACCGTGGTGCATTTGCAAGATCTCTAATGCAAACCGCATGGTTTCCACTCAGTTCCTGTTTACATGCAGTGGAAATTTTCATTTTATGGAGAAGACGCCATTTACACATTATTTCTTCTAAACGAAACGGTGGTCTGGGCTGGGCTGTGGGATCAAGGCAGCTGAGAAGCCTGCTCCATCTCCCTCCCGCGGAACTTTGAAACGTGGCTTCATGTCTCCCCAAAGTTCAGGTTGCATCATGGGAATCTCTTCGTTCCAAGTCGTTAGCTGGCAGGACGACCTGCTCGCCCTTCCCGTCCCCTGGAAAAAGCTGCTCTCCACGTTTTAACGTCATTGCAGTTTCCCAGTGTGCGAGACCAGGGAAACGAAACACAACGGAGTATACACCTCTGCACCCCAAAACTCCCGGAGTAACAGGCTGCTAGGCTAATTATCCCTGATCAGCATAAGAATTTACGAGCCATTAAGGTGCTCCCAGGTTTAAGAAATGAATGCCCTTGGGCGGATATACGATTTGTAATTCCAAGGAGCTTTAATTCCCACAAGAAACAAAATAAGATGAGCCTCTGACTTCCACCAGCCACGCGCGCATTTTCTCTCCCCTCTCCCACCCGGGTCCGCTATTCCCAGCCGCTCCTTCCTGCACGACTCACACCCTGCCAGGTACCCCGCTCTCAGCCGGGGGCACCCCCAGACCGCCCCTTCAAAACCCCCGCCACCACCAGTGCGTCTGAGAAACGGAGAAAGGCCCCCTCTTCCTTTGCAAAACTTCAACACACGCAGGGGAGGGAGCTGCGAGCTGCCTTTCATCTCGGCTCCCGAAGGCAGCTGCGACAAAGCCCGAGGAGGCGCACCCCGCTGCAAGCCGGGGTGCAACCTCCGTCTGAGCCGCACGGAAGGTCCCGACCAAGCGTGATGGAGAAAGAAGGTGTCGCAAACGGTCGCGGGGAAGCCAACCGCGGTGGTCCCTCCTTCTGCCCCTTCCTGCCAACCGTGCAATCGCCGGCTCGAGTCATACACACATGTTTGCAAAACAGAGACAAAAGCATAAGCCGTTACCTTCATTGTCCTGCTGGCCGAGAGGGGTGCCGGCGCGGAGCTGAGCGGAGGGCACCTCCCGGGGATGCCGGCGCGCGCGCGGGCGGGGAAGTGGCCCGGGGGCGGCGGCCGCGCGTGGCGGGCGGGATGGCGGAGACGCCGGGCTCGGGGCAGATTGCATCAGCAGGAAGGCTCGGCGGCTCTGCTTCCCCCGGACCGCCCCCCGACGGTAGAGGCTCTGCCCGCACCGAGACGCAGACGCAGCGCCCAGCCCCGGGCCTCGCTCGCCGCTCACTCCCTGGGGAGCGCCAGAGTTGCAAGCCAGTGACCACGCGTCACCCCCGAACTGGTGCTGTGAGTGCGTATCCGAGTGCGGGGACGTCGAGGAGGAGGAGGAGGAGGAGGAGGGAAGACACAGGTCTTAGATCAGATTGGATTGCCATTCCCTCGTCACTGTCTTTACCAGCCCTGGACGCCTGCCCACCTCACTTCCCCCTGTCCCCAGAGTAACTTTCCTGAAGGTCGATAGGACCGCGACACACAGCCCTGCGCAAAATTACACAGCGGATCCCAGTCGACTTCAGCAGAACGTTTGAAATGCACTTTCTGAATAGTAAAGAACATGTGCCCAGTTGTTCAAAGTTTGCCCATCTCTTTCTCCCGTCCCTTCCCCCCTTTGGCCAGTCCACCCTCAAAGACAGCCAATTTTGCAATTTCTTATATACCTGGGGTGGGGGGGGGGAGAGTTAATCCTTTGACTTAAGCATATAAAATTCTTTCTGATTTGAAGTTGCCTGCTAGCTCCATTAGGTGCCCTCTCCACTTTTACACAAAAGCTCCAGGATTGCTGCTTTTCCTAGTCCGGCTCCCTTCCCCGGTCAGGCCCCATGACTTTGCTCAGGTGCCCTTCTGTTGACCCTGGCAAACTCTGATTTTTGTAAATCTCAGCTGAAGTCTTTGCTGTGAAGTTGCCGTTGACTCCTTCAAACAGAACTGAGCCCTTTGTCTACGCACTGCACTTTGTCCATCTCCCTTATTAAAATTGATTTTCTTTATTATAATTATTTGTTTGCACACATGTCACTTCATTGGACTATGAGATTCTTGAGGATAGACCCTTTCTCAGATTTATCTCCTATACCCAGTAGCCTACTCTTACAGAGCAATCAGCTCACTGTTTGGTGCTCACAGAAGCCAATACCGTGGCACCAGCTTTGAGAAAAGACAGCTTTATTGCAAGACAGGTCAGAAAGGAGAGAGGAGGTGGACTCAAATCTAGAGCAAGCCTGGCGATGACTTCCAGAGCCAATGATTCGTTTGATGTCAGCAGCAAAGGAAGAGAGAAGGTCGTATAAAAACAAAGAGCTTGAAGGGAAATGAGAAATTTGGGGAATTAACAGCCACAGAAGAACATGAGAACAATCTGGCCATGTCTGTCCTCCCATTTCCCTAAGTGTTGACAGGAGGGTCCCACGTGGCTACATGTACTCTCCCAAATAACAAATATTAAAACACATCACTTATTAACCAGCAAACATGCTTTCCCCAAATGATGAGGGTTGTTTTCATCCAAGGTTGTTGCTCTGCCAGTGGTATTATACTTCCAGAAAGTCACAGTTGTTAAAGATATTTAAGGAAATGGAATTCTCCAAACTCTGTGCATAGCCTATTATCATCTCTGGGCAGTGTGACTTTTACTGAACTTGAAGAAGAAACAGAATTAATAACAGTCCCCAGAGACACTAACTTTGAAATTGATTTCAGAGCCCTAGACAGCCCAGCTTCATTTTGTCATCACTGTTACTAACAAAGTCTGTTATTGTAATCATTAGGAAAAGTACGTGCCAACTACCCACAGTATTTCTGTCTTGTATCTTACTAAATTTTCTTCAGAAGGGGAAACTCTCAAATCTTCTTTGCCTTGAGCTTACTCACAGTTCCTGGGTTAGGAGAATTTACAAAAGGCGATGATACTCTGTAATAAAGAGTAGAGGAAGGCCGGGTGCAGTGGCTCATGCCTGTGATCCTAGCACTCTGGGCGGCCGAGGCGGGTGGATTGCTTGAGGTCAGGAGTTCGAAACCAGCCTGAGCAAGAGCAAGACCCCCTCTCTACTAAAAATAGAAAGAAATTAATTGACCAACTAAAAACATATATAGAAAAAATGAGCCGGGCATGGTGGCACATGCCTGTAGTCCCAGCTACTCGGGAGGCTGAGGCAGGAGGATTGCTTGAGCCCAGGAGTTTGAAGTTGCTGTGAGCTAGGCTGATGCCACGGCACTCACTCTAGCCTGGGCAACAAAGTGAGACCCTGTCTCAAAAAAAAAAAAAAAGAAAAGAAACTAATTGGCCAACTAATATATATGGAAAAAATTAGCCAGGCATGGTGGCGCATGCCTGTAGTCCCAGCTACTCGGGAGGCTGAGGCAGGAGGATGGCTTGAGCCCAGGAGACTGAGGTTGCTGTGAGCTAGGCTGACGCCATGGCACTCACTCTAGTCAGTGCAACAAAGCTAGACTCTGCCTCAAAAAAAAAAAAAAAAAAGAGTAGAGCAAAGTCGTCAACCCTGAAATTCTACTCTATACACTTAGAAAAAAAAAATGTTATTCTTCTCTTTCTCTATTTCTCAAATGAAAAATACTTCAAAATTTTAACTTTTTTATATTGCCTATAATGCTTGCGTTTATTACCCATGTGTATACACACACATACTATGTCCAACACTCAAAAATCATTTATATGGTACTTCATGGAAGATTTAAGAGATTTTCCAGGACGATTTAGGCTTAACAGATTTATTTTTAGCCTTTTTGTACAGACTTTAGACCTAATCGCCATGTCCAACTGGACTCACTATATCAGAGAGCTTAGCCACCATATCAAAAATGATGGAATACTGAATTGGATGGTCTCTCGTGGCCAGGGAGAATAGCATCCAAAGACAGGAAGGGTAATTACCCAAAGCCTTCCTGTTGAACATGGAGAAAGTAGCAACCTCCACATTCAACTTGACCTAAATAACTCAGTACGCTTTGGATAAACTATCCCTAGACAAGGCGGCAGAAAAAAGATTTGTGTTTCTATAACTCCTTTGTACTTTCTTCTTAGTTTGATTCTTTACTTAGCTCTTTCAAAGAGCAAGCAGGCTCAAACCTAATCCTAGAGCAATCTCTAAGCTAAGAGAAGACCAAAGGGCTGTTTAACAAATGATCAGCTAACAAAGGGGAGGTTTGGAGTAGAGGCTTTAGAGCCAGATCTGAATTTGTATCTCCAGTTTTACTAATTTGTGTTGTATGACCTTTAACAAGTTATTTAATCTCTCTGAAATGCAGTATGCTTTTTTTTTTAATCACGAAGATAAGGGAAGGAGTTCCTAAGTTGAAGGTATGTCACAAGGGACAGATGAGCAATAGATGTGCAATGCCAGCACTGGAGGCCACTCTGTATGCCCCACCTGTGGTCTCCATGCATCCTTTCACCCCACTCACCTTAGAATAAGTAGAAGCTAGGCCGGGTGTGGTGGCTCACGCCTGTAATCCTAGCACTCTGATGGCCAAGGCAGGAGGATCGCTTGAGGTGAGGAGTTCGAGACCAGCCTGAGCAAGAGCAAGCCCTCATCTCTACTAAAAAAATAGAAAGAAATTAATTGGCCAACTAAAAACATACAGAAAAAATTAGCCAGGCATGGTGGCACATGCCTGTAGTCCCAGCTACTTGGGAGGCTGAGGCAGAAGTATTGCTTGAGCCCAAGAGTTTGAGGTTGCTGTGAGCTAGGCTGACACCATGGCACTGTAGCCATGGCAAGAAAGTGAAACTCTGTCTCAAAAAAAAAAAAAAAAAAAAAAGAATAAATACCAGCTATTCATTTTCCACTAGAAATAAGTGAGCGGTGTGGACTGAAGTTGCAACAAAAGAAATTTTAGAGTATTAAAATGTATCACTTATTAATCAAGACAAAAATCCCAGGGGGAATTCATAAAATCTTTATTCCAAATTCTTTAAAAATAAGTTAATTCCCACCTGTGTTGAAATGATGTAAGCCTTCTTTCTGTTAGTCTCTATACCCTCTCAGGTACCTCCCACTCTGACACACAAAGCTGACCACCACCTTCTCCTGGAAAGCCCTCCCTTCCACCAGGCGACTCTGGATTGTCTCCAGCCTCTCCGGCAGGTGCTTTTTCCTTGCTTAGGATCGCACCTCTTTCTTCTCATGCCCTCTAACTGCAGGCAAGACAACCATCCCTCCTGTATCTGATCGTGGATCTCCTCTTTCTCTACCCTGTCCCTTGGGGTCTCAACTCTGATCTACAGTCTGATAATTCCCAAAACTTCACTAGATACCTGGTTCATCACCATTACTTCCAGTCCAATTAATCCTCATCCAAGCACCTAATTTTCCCTCTTAAACCTGCTTGCCCTGTTGTCTTCTTTCCCTCTGCTGGTGTCATCAACATCCTCCCAAGTCATCCAGGCTCCAGATTTTAATATAGTTCATGCCTTCACTGGTAGCATTTATTTATTTATTTATTTATTTGAGACAGAGTCTCGCTCTGTTGCCCAGGCTAGAGTGAGTGCCGTGGCGTCAGCCTAGCTCACGGCAACCTCACACTCCTGGGCTCAAGCGATCCTCCTGCCTCAGCCTCCCGAGCAGCTGGGACTACAGGCATGCGGGGGTTTCACTCTTGCTCAGGCTGGTTTCGAACTCCTGACCTCGAGCAATCTGCCCACCTTGGCCTTCCAGAGTGCCAGGATTACAGGCATGAGACACCCCGCCTGGCCTTCACTGCTAGCATTTAAAGCAGGAGGAAAAGGCAGGAGCCTCCCCCATCCGATTAACATCAAGCTTTCCCAATTCCACCTCCACAAGACCTCTCATAGTCGTCCCCACCTCTGTTCCCACTGTCACTACCCTAGTTGAGTCATTCATTGTACCTTCCCCTTGGATTACTATTATCGGTACCTTTAATCTCTCCTTACCCCAGTCCACCCCACACACAGATGGCAAGCAATCTTCCTAGACCTCTGTTCTGATTAGATATTTTCCCCTCTGCTCAAAACCATGTAACTTGCAGTCAGATGCTTTTCACGTGAGCCAGCCAGTGGTGAGGGCATGCTGCGGGCCTGAGCACACTGGAAATCTTCCGCCATTGTTTCTGCACAATGCTATTTGGAATTTCTTTTTCTCCGACTTTACTTGCTTAAATGAGATTCAGTCTTCAGGATCCATTTCAATAGCTATTGCCCCTGTGCAGCCTTTCCTGAAGCACGCCTGCTATAGCCCAGTGACTCTCGACTAGGAGCGATTTTGCCCCCCAGGGGACATTTGGTGACGTCTGGAGACATTTTTTATTATAACACCTAGGAGAGTGGGGGACAGCTGCCCCTGGCATCTAGCAAGTAGAGGCATCCCATCATGCATAGTGTGAGCCCGCACAACAAAAAATTTTCTGGCCCCCTCTGCTAGACAGAAAGTGTAAGACCCATCCTCCATATTCCTTGTATTATGAGTCCCTAGTACAGTGCCTGACACACAGATGTGCCCAGTATGCTTTCATGCATGGAACAAATGAATGAATGAATATCAGAAGCATTATAAAATTAGTTTAAAAGTGCATGAATCTCAGTTGCAAATCTCTTCTGTAGCTCAAAAAAAAAAAATAAAAGTACATGAAAATAGCTATATGAATTGCAAGATACCATATTTCTCTTTGTTTTGGGACAGCTTAAATCTGCCATTTTTAACTGAGAACAAAAATAAAAGCAAAGTTAGACTTATGGCTACAATCTCATAAAGAGAGCTGCTTCTCTCAGGTTCACACTATTGGTACCTTTGAAGGTGGGCTTGTGTCATAATTAGTTAAATTAAGGGGAGAGAATTCCCCTGAAAAGAAGACTCATTGCAAAATTGAAGTTGATGGGGCTCTTTCAGGAACCTTCCTTCCCCTCAATTTATGCCACCCAGGCATGATTAGACTAAAGTTTAAAGATGATTACATTAGCATACCAAAGTGGTTTCTCAAATAGAAATATCATTTTGACTTGAGGGCTTTGAAGATCCTTGTGCTATTCAGGAAGGATGGAGAATTGTACTACACTTTAACAGTTTATGCATGGCACTGAACTAGGTGCTGAGACTGCTAGGATTAAAAAAAAACAAGCTGCTCTCCAAGAGTTTATCAAAGAATGGAAGCAGTTATGTGCAGAAACCTCTCTAACAGGTGGCAGTATTTAACACCTGCTAAATAAAGAAGCAAAGTGTTCTAGAAGTTTAGGAAAGAGAGATAGTGTTCTTTTAGCTCAAAACAGATCATACTCAATTTTTTATTTGTTAAAAAAATTCAAATAACTTAATTTTGGCTGGCATTCATTGAGCATTACTTCCATGGCAGGCAGGTGTCATTTTAAGCACTTTATTCATTTTTAAGTCATGGGGTGTTTACAAAATCTCTTAATATTGGTAGTATCATCATTGTTTTATTGATGATTAAACTGAAACACAGAGAGGTTAAGCAATTTGTCCAGGGTTACACAGCTAGAAAGTAGCATAGCTGGGATCTGAAACCAGGCAGTCTAGCTCGAAAGACAGGACTTTCAGGCACTGTGCTCTGCCACCAAGGAAGGGAGTCACAGAAGGAAGCTAAATCAGGGAACTCTGCATGAAAGAGTTGGTTTTTAAACTGAGTCTTTCTACAAGAGCAGAATCCTGTGTAAGGGAGTATTTCCTGTTACCCATGACGGAAGGAGAATGTCCACATCTATAGAAGTCCTACATCATCAATATTTCTCACTCACGTCACGACCCCCAGTGAGGGGGTTTACAGGAAATTTGGAACGTTGGTGAAAACAAGGTTAACAGATTCAGCAATACATGCCACAGTTCTAGACCGTGAGCTCCCTGAAATGAATAAGTCCCTAGGTCTTATTCATTTTGTGCTCTCAGTTCCAGGAGACAGGAAAAACTCTCATATTATGTACATACCTGTGTCCTGGTAAGCAACTGGCATTTTCCGATATCGGGCAACCTTTTTATAACAGAATGCAGCACTGTCAAACTTTTCTGTGATGGTGGAAATGTTTGCATCCTTTGCTGTCCATATGTGGCTAAGGAACAGTTGAAATGTGACTAGAGTGAACGAGGAACTGAGAAACCAAATTATTTATTTATTTACTTATTTATTTGAGTCAGGGTCTCGTTCTGTTGCCCAGGCTGGAGTGCTGTGGTGCAGATTAGAGTTCACTGTAGTCAAACTCCTGGGCTCAAGTGATCTTTCTGCCCCAGCCTCCCGAGTAGCTGGGACTACAGGTGTGCACCACGGTTGGATGGCATCTCACTCTTGCTCAGGCTGGTCTCAAGCTCCTGGCCTCAAGCAATCCTCCTGCCTCAGCCTCCCCTGAATTTTTTTTTTTTTTTAGACAGAGTCTCGCTTTGTTGCCCAGGCTACAGTGAGTGCCATGGTGTCAGCCTAGCTCACAGCAACCGCAAACTCCTGGGCTCAAGCAATCCTCCTGCCTCAGCCTCCCGAGTAGCTGGGACTACAGGTGTGCACCACCATGCCCAGCTAATTTTTTCTATATATATTAGTTGGCCAATTAATTTCTTTCTATTTTTAGTAGAGACGGGGGTCTCGCTCTTGCTCAGGCTGGTTTCAAACTCCTGACCTGGAGCAATCCACCCACCTTGGCCTCCCAGAGTGCTAGGATTACAGGCGTGAGCCACTGCGCCTGGCCTGAATTTTTCATTTAATTTTAATTAATTAAAATTTAAATGTAAATAGCCACACATAGGCAACATAGTTATATGAGTTCAAATTCTTGCAAAACCTCTATCTAACGTGGTTTCAGATAATGGGTGGTGTGTAGACTGGTCAGTTGAGATCTTAATCCACAAATGGGCCCATGTATAACAGGCAGGATCCATTTTCAGTCCGGAAGTGACTGTCCCAGCAATTTTCTTGAGTTTAGGAAATATAAAGCTGGAACGATATATTCGAAATCATATTTAATTCATTAATTTTTGCCACTTGGGAAATACTTTTAAAAATAGACACATGTCAGACATGGGTCCACAGAAGAAGAACCAACCAATCCTAAACCTGGAAGAGATATAGATTCTTAGGAATCTTAGTTGGGTTGTAGATTTTGAGAAAGATTAGATTTTAATAGAATAAAACAGGCTGCATAAAAAGTGCTATGAAGGAATTTTCTAGGATTTCATGTTGCTCTGGACTGAACTGTGTCCCCCTCCAAGTTCATATGTCAAAGCCCTAACCACCAATGTGACTGTATTTGGAGACAGGGCCTGTAGGGAGGTAATTAAAGATCAATGAGGTCATAAGTGTGGGCCCCTAATCCTATAGGACTGCTGCCCTTATAAGAAGAGGAAGAGACACCAAAGAGCTCTCTCTCCATTTCCTACAGAGGAAAGGACATGTGAGGACATAGCAAGAAGGCAGTCATCTGCAACTGGGAAGAGAGGCTGCACCAGGAATCCAATCGCCTGGATTTGGGAGCAAATAAATTTCTGTCGTTTAAGCTACCTAGTCTGAGATATTTTGTTATGGCACCCCAAGCTGACTAATAATGTTAATCTCTTAGGTTATTCAAGAATAGCTGAATACTAACTTCTTAGCTTCCTAAAATGAACTTTATGCATTGATACTGAAAGTTCAATGTGGAAAAACTTTATTTAAACATGTGCATGTACACACACACACACACGCACACACACAAAAGGCTGTATTTTGAAAATTCTGGAAGTTAAAGAAAAGTAAAATATTATCCACAACTCCACTACTCAGAAATTCCATCGTTGACCATTTGCATGTTAATTTTTGGGCTTTTCCCCCCACATTGTCTCCATATATTTGAGATCATAGTGTATATAATTTGCTCTCATTCACTTAAAACCTCCATTTTTAAGATTATTTTTGTACTATTCATATTTTATCAGCTTTGGATATCCTCCTTTCTTTCCGTTGTATTTGAGCATTGATGGAAGATGAACTCCTCTGATGTCTGTGAGGCAGAAATGCTATCACAGCCTTTTGAACTGCCCGAGAGAGCTTTATTAAGTCAACAAAATGCTTTCTCAGCTTTGAGCTACTGTGCAGTGGGATTCAACACAGACATTCCACTTGTCTGGATTTTCCATTTTGAGACTCATGGAAGTTAGACAAATATGGACGTTGCACCATTTTCTTTGTATTATATCTTTCGTGTATTCTTTTATGTGTAGCCATATATTTTCTTATTTTAATTTTTTTATTTTGGCATATTATGGGGGTACAGATTTTAAGGTTTCAATAAATGCCCTTTCCTCCCTCCCCCAACAAGTCTGAGTCTCCAGCATGACCATCCCCCAGACGGTGCACATCTCACTCATTATGTGTGTATATACCCACCCCCCGCCCCCCTGCCCAATACCCTATTACTGTAGTACCTATGTGTCCACTTAGGTGCTACTCAGTTAATACCAGGTTGCTGGTGAATATATGTGGTGCTTGTTTTTCCATTCTTGGGATACTTCACTTAGTAGTATGGGTTCCAGCTCTAACCAGGAAAATCTAAGATGTGCTATATCACCGTTGTTTCTTAGAGCTGAATAGTACTCCATGGTATACATATACCACATTCTATTAATCCATTCTTGGATTGATGGGCACTTGGGCTGCTTCTACAGCCTTGTAGCCATATATTTTCAAAATGACAGGTGTTTATAGAGTTGATAGGACTTACAGAAAGTCTTAGAGGAAGGTATTATAAAGTCTGTAATTTACTTTTAAAAACTTTAGTAGTTGGCCTATCATTACATACATGCCAATTAGGTGAAGCTGTGACTCCCGGGGTGGCCAGCCACCCGCTCTCAGGCATGTGTGCTGGGCTGTCATCCTGTCCAGGGCCTGTATGGAAAAGGCCAGCTCCCGAGATGCCTCCTGTAGGACTCTCTGTGACCCTATCTCCTCCACCAACTAGGCCTCAGTTAATGAGCACAGTGGATGTCAAACATGGGGTTTTATTAGCAAAACTAGTGTCCGTATTAGGAGGGTAGATGTTAGAAACTGGCTCTCATTGGTGAAAATAATATTCTGTATATGTGTGTAGGCAAAATAATTTAGGGACACTCCCTCAATCAGTTCACAATCTATGGTTCTCTTCTAAGTCTGGGCTGGATTCAGTGACTTCATTATAATGAATATAATATAGCAGAGTGATGGAATGTCACTTCCAATATTGGGATTTTTTTTGGTGTTTTGTGTTTTGAGGCAGAGTCTCACTCTGTCACCTGGGCTAGAGTGCTGTGGCATCAGCCTAACTCATAACAACCTCAAACTCCTGGGCTCAAGCGATCCTCCTGCCTCAGCCTCTCAAGTAGCTGGGACTATAGGCATGCGCCACCGTGCCCGGCTAATTTTTTCTATATATTTTTAGCTGGCCAATTAATATCTTTCTATTTATAGTAGAGACGGGGTCTTGCTCTTGCTCAGGCTGTTTTCGAACTCCTGACCTTGAGCGATCCACCCACCTCGGCCTCCCAGAGTGCTAGGATTACAGGCATGAGCCACCGCGCCCTGCCTGATTTTTACTATTTTCAGTAGAGATGGGGTCTCACTCTTGCTGAGGCTGATCTCAAATTCCTGGGCTCAAGTGATCCTCCTGCCTCAGCCTCCCAGAGTGCCAGGATTACAGGTGTGAGTCAACATACCTGGCCCGATGTTAGGTTTAAAAAGACTATTGCTATCCTGGCGTACGCTTTCTCCCTTTTCTGTCTTTTTCTCTTGGATTGCTCACCTTGGGGGAAGTCAACTGCCAAACTGTGAGGCCACCATAGAGGAAGGCCCACATGGAGAGGGACCTAGGGCTTCCAGTAATCGCAGGAGTGACCTAGGAAGCAGAGCCACTTAGCTAAGCAGTCCTGGATTGTTAACCACCAGAACCTATGAGATTATAAATGTTTAGTGATCTGAGTCTCTGAATCTTAGGGGGATTTGCTTCACAATAATGGATAATTAATAAAAATGGGTAAGACATAGAAAAGCTAAAAGAAGCTACTCAGTGTCTGATGTATTTTTGGCAATCATATAGCTAACGCTTCAGAGAACCTCCTATGTGCTAAGCAGTGTTCTGTTTATTTTACATGTAGCAATTCATTTCATTCTCACTTTGATACTATTGATATCACCGTTTTACATATAAGGACAATGCTGTAGAGAGGTTAAGGCACTTGTCCAAAGGGATAGATTAGAGGAAACTAGGAAATCTAGATCTTGAGCCCATGCTCTTAACTGCTGTTATTCTGCTCCTGTTACAGTCCATTTTGGCAGGGGGAGTGAGTCAAGTTCTATTAGAAGACCATTGTGGGCCAGGCACAATGGCTCACGCCTGTAATCCTAGCACTCTGGGAGGCCGAGGCGGATTGCTCGAGGTCAGGAGTTCAAGACCAGCCTGAGCGAGACTCCGTCTCTGCTAAAAATAGAAAGAAATTAATTGACCAACTAAAATGTATATATACAAAAAATTAGCCGGGCATGGTGGCACATGCCTGTAGTCCCAGCTACTCGGGAGGCTGAGGCAGGAGGATCGCTTGAGCCCAGGAGGTTGAGGTTGCTGTGAGCTAGGCTGATGCCACAGCACTCACTCTAGCCTGAGCAACAAAGTGAGACTCTGTCTCAAAAACAAACAAACAAACAAACAAACAAACCAATAAAAACATTGTGGGCAGGGGTGGAGGGGTGCATGAGTGGACACAAAAAGTTGAAAAATCTCACTGAAGACTAAGTTCGAATTTATTAAGCATAATCTACATGAATTAAATCACCCACTCCGTATGTCTTAGTCCATTTTCTGCTGCTAAAACAGAATACCGCAGAATGGATCATTTATAAAGAAGTTTATTTGGCTCATGGTTCTAAAGGCTGGGAAGCCCAGGAGCATGCTGCTGGTATCTGGGGAAGGCACAAGGGGGGAAGGCAGAAGCAAGTGCACTAGAAAAAGAGAGGATAGAGCTGAATTTTGTAGGAGCCCTCTTCCACGACAACTAACTCAATCTGATGATAACAGCATTAATCCCTTCATGAGGATCGAGCCCTCACATGACCTAATAACCTCTTAAAGGTCTTGCCTCCAAATATGCATTGCATTGGGGATTTAGTTTTCAATGCATGAACTTTGGTAGGCGCACATTCAGCCCACTGCATTCTGCCCCTGATCCCCCAAAATTCGTGACCTTCACACAATGCAAAATACATTCACTCCATTTCAATAGTCCCAAAATCTTAACTCCTTCTAGCACCAACTCAAAAGTTCAAATTCCAAAGTGTCATCTAAATAAGATACAGATGAGACTTGAGGTATGAATCATCCCAAGGCAAATTCCTCCAGCCGTGAGCCTATGAAATCAGAACAAGTTATTGTGAACTATTGTCCAGATCAGGGGTGGGGAACATTTTCATGTTGGAAGGCTGCATTAATTTAGCTGTAATCAAATAAGGCCATATTCAAGAAACTTCAATTAGATATACTTAAAAATGTACATTCTTTTGTACAAGTCTAACTACTATGTACTTAATTTCAAAAAAGGAAGCTATTTGTTAATTTTAGAGTTAACTAACCTTTTAATAACTTTGTTGTGTCTGCTTTTTGTAGGAAAGCATTTGAATATTTGGTTGCAACATGGAGGTCCACAGTTTCAGTTGACCCTCTAGATGGGTGGCAGTCATTTGTGACCATAGCAGTATCTTGCTTTGGGTTAGATAGGAGAGTGTAAATTCTCAGCAATAAAGGGTTGAAAAGCAAGAAGGCATTTTTAGGCATATTGCCAAAGGTGTGAATATTTTACTGCATTTTTCCATAGTTCAACTGGATTTTTATTAGCATCAAACAATGACTAAATTATCATCTACTGAGAGCTCAACCAATTCCATTTGTAGTTGTTTAGGTGCCTTGGTGGTATCAACTAGGGGAGGCTGAAATGCTAATTTGAGTGTGATATCATGATTCTCAAAGTCAGTGAACCTTTCGTTGTATTCTCCAATTAATAGGTCTATAACGGCTATATATTCTTCAAATGATTCACATATATCATCCTGCTTATCAATGACCTTTGTTAACTGGGGAAAATGTTCATCTGAAATTTCCTTCTGAAGAAGTGTTTTGAAAAAAGATTTTTTTTTTTCAAAATGCTTGGATTTCTTTTTTGCCACATGTCATATATAGACTTAGTTTCACCTTGCAAAGAAATATTCAAGTCATTTGGATTTGACATGGATGGTATCACACAGAAATGCTGCATTCCTATAGAAATCTTTTAATAATTCACACTGCTAATTCTGTTTTTCATAAAATTTAACTATCTATTCTCGCAGAGATAAAATCTTGGCTAACACCTGTCTCTGCAATAGCCAATGCACTTTAGAATGATATGACAAATCCACACTGAATACCTCATCATTCAACTTTAGCATGTTATGAAACTGACAATGCCATGTTGCATTTGCACAAATATAATTAACAATACTTATACATTGTTGCAAAATGTCACTTAAAATAGTAGCTTTAGCACAGAGATTTTGCTGATGATACAATAAAAGATACAATGAATAGGCTGGGCGTGTTGGCTCACGCCTATAACTCTAGTAGTCTGGGAGGCCAAGGCAGGATTGCTTGAACTCAGGAGTTTGAGAACAGCCTGAGCAAGAATGAGACCCCATCTCTAATAAAAATAGAAAAATTAATTGGGGATCATGGTACGAGCCTGTAGTCCCAGCTACTCAGGAAGCTGAGGAAAGAGGATTGCTTGAGCCCAGGAGTTGGAGGTTGTGGTGAGCTATGATGGTACCACTGCATTCTACCCAGGGTGACAGACGGAGACTCTGTCTCAAAAGAAAAATAAAAAGATACAATGAAAAGAAGAGAGCATCTGGATCAGTTAATACACTTTTTATCTATGCAATAAACCCTTATGTTTTCTTGTCATGGAGGGTACATTGTCTGTTCATACACTCACTAAATTCACCAAATTCAGTCCAACTTCATGACATTTATCTTCAAAGTCCTTGAAGATATCTATTCCCCGTGTTCTGTTCGCAACAATGCCCAAAGTGAATAACTCTTCATTGCAAAGAAAATCTTTTGTTATGACTCAAATGAAGTATAAAAGCTGTACTGGGTCAGTAGTATCGGTTGATTCATCCAAAGCAATTGAACAATGTATATTTTCCTTTTGAAGCATTGCATGAAGTTGTTCTGTTAAGTTGAAGGCTAATTCATGCTGCCAGTCAGTAATGTTCTCCTCAAAACAGGCAGTTGTTTGTACTTGCAAACATTATTGGGGTCTAAGCATCCTACAACTGCGAGAGTGCATTCTTTCACAATTTCTACATCACTGAGTGGCTTCCCTTTTTTCCTCGGAGTATATAAGCCACTTTACAAGTTGCTTCAGTGGCATGATCTCTAGGTCTTATTGTTGTTTGAAAAATTTGTCTTTGCTTTTGCTTTTCACCTTTTAATTTCTGCAATCCAGCCTTTTATGCCTCTCCTTCTAATTTAAAATGTTTGTGGTCCTTGTGAGTGTTATAATGCTGATGAGCATTGCATTTCTTTAATGTTGATGTTGCAGTATCACAAAGCAAGCAAACCATCTTATCTTTAGCAGAAAAAAGATAATATTGCAATTCCGAATCCTTATTAAAAAATCCGTTTTCTTCCTTCAGCGTTCTCTTGGTCTTCTTCGACATGGTGAGCTGTTAAGCACACAGAATTTAAAAAAATACCGTCGAGCTGTGCAACTATTCACAAATTCCACTTCAAACAGAAACACAGTGCACTGTTGTCAAAAGCTGACAAAAGGCTGGTGTACTCAACCCCCATAAACTATTGCCACCCAGCCTCTTGTGGTAGTGGCACCAGTCAGGCGGAGTAACTTAGAACTAAATCATGAGTGTAGCAGCCGTCAAGTTAGCCCTTACAGCTTCCTAATTAATGTTCTAATTGTACTGGTCAACCTGGGAGGATTATTTCATTGAAACTTATTTTATTCTTTGGTATTTTAAATATGTTCATTTTAAAAATAAAATAAAAATATAAAAGATGAACAAAAATGTGTTGATAAAAATAAAAGGATTTGTTCTGTAAAATTTGGATTCAGTCGAAAGGCTGCACTTAAGGACCTAGAAGGCCACATGTGGCCTTAAGGCTGCCCACCTCTAGTCCAGACCATGAAAAAAAGAAAACAAAACAATTTATCTACTTCTAAAATACAAATTGTCCACTTCCTAATATAGGCATAGGATAGACATTGCCATTCCAAAGGGGAGAAGTAGGCAAGAATGGGGTAATTGGTCCCAAGTAAGTCCAAAATCCAACACGGAAAACAACTATGGGTCTTAAAGCTAAGCTGGGTGCTGTGGCATGTGCCTTTAGTCTCAGCTACTCAGGAGGCTGGGGTGGGAGGATTACTTGAGGCCAGGAGTTCAAGGCTACAGTGTGCTATGATCACTCCTGTGAATAGCCATTGCACTCCAGCCTGGACAACACAGTGAGACCTTGTCTCTTAAAAATAAATAAAGTCTTAAAGCTGGAGAATAATTTCTTTTAACTCACTGTTGGGGGACTTGGGCCCCTAAGGCCTCTGACAGCCCCACCCCTATGGCTTTGCTGGGCTCAGCCCATGCTTCAGCTCTCCCAGGCTGGAGTTGCACTCTGGTGGCCCTAGAGTTCTGTGATCTTGGGGGTGGCAGTGCCTAGTGGAGGGCTCTGTAGTGGCTCTTCCCTTGCAGCAGGTTTCTGCCTGGGCTTCCAGGTGGTCTGCAGCATTCTTAGAAGTCTAGGTGGAGGAAGCCATGCCTCCACAGCTCTTGCATTGTGTGCTTGAAGAATTAGCACCATGTGGATGCAACCAAGGCTTAAACCTTGTAACTTCTAGAGCAGCCGGTGGAGCTGCACCTGGGACCACTTGAGCCACCACTGGGGAAGCCAAGGGCCATCCAAGGTGGCTCTGGGCCATGAGCCCATGGAAGACCCATCCCTGCCCATTCCCTGAAGCCATTCTTCCTTCCTAGAGCTTTGGGCCTGTGATGGGAGAGGTTACCTCAAATATTTCTGAAATGCCTTTGGTGTCTTTCTCCCATTGTCTCTATCAATGGCACCTGGGTCCCTTCTAGCTGTGGTCATCTCTTTAGCAAGTGGTTGCTGGACCACACTCTTAGGATTCTTTCCTGAATGTGCTTTTTCACTCTTTACATGGCCAGGCTGCGAGTTTTCCAAATCTTTCCACTCTGCTTCCCTTTTAATGATAAATTCCATCTTCAATTTCTTTGCTCTCATATCTCATTGTATTGGTTAAAAGTAACCATGCAGTAACCATGAATGTTTTGCTGCTTAGATATTTCTTCCACCAGATATTCTAGTTCATTACTCTTTAAGTCCTGCATTCCACAAAGCCCTGGGACACAAACACAATTCAGCCAAGGTCTTTGCAACTGTATAACAAGGATGGCCTTTATTCCAGTTGTTAATACTTTCTTCTTCCTTCCCACCTGAGACCTCCTTAGCATGGCCTTTATTGTTCATATGTCTGCCAACATCCTGGTCCTGACCACTAAGGAATATCTAAGAAGATTCAGACTTTCCCTAGTTATGAGGTCTTCTGAGCCCTCACCAGAATTGCCCTTAATGTTTATTCATGGTAATCTAGGCTGTTTTTCAGCCTGCTCCTCCAAATTCTTCCAGTTTTTACCCATTACCTCGTACCGAAGCTGCTTCCATATTTTCAGGCATTTGTTATAACAACACTCCCACTCTTGGTACAAATTTTCAGTCTTAGTTTGCTTTCTGCTGCTATAACAATATCACAGACTGAGTAATTTATAAAGAAAAGAAATTTATTTGGCTCACGTTTCTGGAGGTGGGGAAGTCCAAGAGCATGGTGCCAATGTCTCATGAGGGTCATCCCATGACAGCAGTAAGCACACTAGATAAATAGAGGATGGGGCTTATTGGAACCCACTCCCATGATTAACAATGTACACTTGTAATAAATGACATTAATCTATTCATGAAAGCAGAGCCCTCATGATCTGATCACCTCATAGAGATCCCACCTCCCACTATCATTGCATTGGAGACTAAGTTTCCAACACATGAATTGGGGTAGAGGGACCCAGTCAAACCATAGCACCCTGACCCCACCAAGAGCAACTAGCAGACTATGAAGAAATTTGTCTATTTTGGCAGGGAGGGGCATTTTCCAAAGGAGGCAGAAAGTCCAAGTAATTGATATGACAGCTAAAAATCATCAGTGTTCTTTTGTGATGCTATCTGTGTTACATTTCCACCCCAACTGATTCACTCAAAAGAAATAAATTCATCAAAAGATTGATCCAGGCCGGGCGAGGTGGCTCACGCCTGTAATCCTAGCTCTCTGGGAGGCCGAGGCGGGTGGATCGTTTGAGCTCAGGAGTTCTAGACCACCCTGAGCAAGAGTGAGACCTTGTGTCTACTACAAATAGAAAGAAATTAATTGGCCAAATAAAAATATATAGAAAAAATTAGCCGGGCATGGTGGCACATGCCTGTAGTCCCAGCTACTTGGGAGGCTGAGGCAAGAGGATCGCTTGAGCCCAGGAGTTTGAGGTTGCTGTGAGCTAGAATGACGCCATGACGCCATGGCACTCTAGCCTGGGCAACAGAGTGACACTCTGTCTCAAAAAAAAAAAAAAAAGATTGATCCATATGGGCTTCCTCCAAGATATAATAAAATCTATCATTGTTATTTGTCACAAACAAATAATGAAAATCAAAGGCTATTTTGTTTTCTTTGTCTTCATTTGCATAGTGACCTTTGTGCACCTCTATCTGGCATTTAGAATTGTGTGAAGGAAGGTACTGGAGGTCTCAGCAGAGCCTGATACACTGCATCTCAGTTTTGTTCCTGTTGATGACACCAAAAATGTCCATTGTCTTTACTCTGAAGCACTGTCTGGCCGGATAACTGGAAAAAAAAAATCTCCAGCATCCTTTGGCTGGTGCTGGTAAAAATGCCTGTTGAGTGTCAGGAAGTTAAGTCCAGCATGGTTGTTCCAGTAAGATATTGTAGACAAAGGATAAGCAGATTGGAGGAAAGAATTTTAATGAAAATATTAGCACTGATGCCTCCTTCTTAAACCCTCCAGGGTGCTGACAGACAGTGAGTAGTAGGATTATCCTACCCTTATAGCAGCTTCGCACCTGGCTGCCGATTTCCAAATCCAGATATTCAGAATTAGAAGTTCTCTGAGGAAACTTTCTCTCTTTCATGACAATTACAGGGCCAACTCGATTGAGTTTGGTATGTAGAGAATGCCTAGATCTTACATAGGGTGCTTGATTTGTTACTCAGCTCTGTGCGCTACTTACTTCGTGAGTAGTTTTATGGAAGAAAAGTCATCGTGAATAAGTGATTCCATTTTGTATATCATAAAAACAAGGAAGTGAATGCAATATTTGTGTCACGCTAATTCTCACCTGCCAGGCAGCAAAAAATAAAAACATATTTGTCTTGCAAGCTAAGCAGGGCTCTCAGTCAAGTATTTATGATTGCACATTTGGGAGGAATGAAATGTCTCTTCCATTTAAAAAAATGCTAGTGTGTATTCTATTCAGTGTTCTAGTGTATTATATGGACACATGAACCACTCGAGGGATTATTTTAAAAAAATATACCGAAAACAGACATATAAGCAGTACATCTAAATCAAATGGCTCAGTCACTAGATGCCATATAAGGCCCCCTGTTGGAGGAAGAGCATAAGCTGTGGAATTACTGAGTTATTAGAGCACACTCACACAGCCACTCACTCCCTGGCCGTACCCTTGACCTTGTCATTACCAAATGCTGCAGCCCTGTCATATCTATATCCCACTCTTTGCCCGCCACCTGCTAACTTTCCAGCTCACCCCTTTTAGTATCCCAACTTCACCAACCTTCATTCTTACCAGATCTTCAACCCACTGATCCCATTACTGTTGCATGGTCCCTCATTCCCACACTGTATCTCACGATCGTGTGTTTTCTCGCTACCTAGCTTAAGTCTCATGGCCATCAGTACAGTCGCTACTTTGCATACACTCCCAACTCTACTAAGTCCTTCTTCTTATATCATACTTGCTCGGATAGATTATAATCCTAGTTAACTCCAATTCTCCACCTACGCTGTGCCCGCACCCACACAGCTGAAAGACATGCAACCGTGCTAGCTGGTCTCCTGTTACATTTGGGACCATGAATTTTCTTGCGATCTTCATGGTGTCCAGCAATCATGCTGGGTTTCCCTAATCCATTCTCTGTTGCATTTTCTTCTAGAGTATTTTATTTTATTTTTTAAGACAGTCTCGCTTTGTTGCCCAGGCTAGAGTGAGTGCCGTGGTGTCAGCCTAGCTCACAGCAACCTCAATCTCCTGGGCTCAAGCGATCCTCCTGCCTCAGCCTCCAAGTAGCTGGGACTATAGGCATGTGCCACCATGCCAGGCAAATTTTTTCTATATATATTAGTTGGCCAATAAATTTTTTTCTATTTCTAGTAGAGACAGGGTCTCGCTCTTATTCAGGCTGACCTGAACGAGAACTCCTGACCTCGAGCAATCCTCCCGCCTTGGCCTCCCAGAGTGCTAGGATTACAGGTGTGAGTCTTCTAGAGTATTTTATACTTTCCCTTCTCCCTCAGACTTCTAACACTTCCTCCCTATGGCTTTGCTGAGATCATCGAAGTGACCAGAGGAAGTACCCGAAATTCCCTCCCCTGAACCTACACAATCTGTATCTGTGTCCACCCTCTGTCCTTCTCCTTTCCTGGGGGACAACCTGTCCCTGCTGCTCCACCTGTGCTCTAGGAGTCATCCTGTGACACAAACTCAAGGACAGGTTCTGCCATTTTTACCCCTCTCTGCTACTTCCCTCATTTTCCCCTCCTGATTGGAGCATTCCCATAAACATGCAAACACATGGGTATTCTCCAACCAAAACAAACAAACAAAAATTCCCTTAACTCCACTTCTCTCTCTGTCAGGGTCTGTTTCTTTCCTTTCTTTCACAGCGAACTCTGACAAAGCAGATACAGTCTCTAACTTTTCTTTGCCCTTTCACTTTTTTTTTCTTTTATTTTGAAACAGAGTCTCACTCTGTTGCCTGGGCTAGAGTGCCATGGCGTCAGCCTAGCTCACAGCAACCTAAAACTCTTGGGCTCAAGCAATCCTCCTGCCTCAGCCTCCCGAGTAGCTGGGACTACAGGCATGCGCCACCGTGCCCGGATAATTTTTTCTATATGTTTTTAGTTGTCCAATTAATTTCTTTCTAATTTTAGTAGAGACGGGGTCTTGCTCTTGCTCATGCTGGTTTCGAACTCCTGACCTTGAGCGATCCACCTGCCTCGGCCTCCCAGAGTGCTAGGTTTACAGGCGTGAGCCACCATGCCCGGCCTGCCCTTTCTCTTTTGAACAAATTTTGATGAAGTTGCTCTTATCAAGATCACCAATGACCTCCTCCTTCCTTGCTAATACAAGGTCAGGTCACAGACCTCGTTGTACTTGTCCGGTCAGCAGCTGAGTACCTCCTCCTCCTCCTTAAATCACTTTCTCCACTCAGCTTCTAGGACACCTCACTCACTGGATTTTACGCCAAATTTTTCAGTCTCTTTCTCTGGTTTCCCCTCATTTCTTCACCCAGACTGGTGAATGTTAGTGGCTATAGGGCTCAGGCCTGGGACTTCTCTTTGCTATCTGCCTTCACTCCCTGTGGGTGTCAAGAGCTCCTACAGCTTGACGTGCCACCTTCATCACGTGGACTTCTAGATTTTCACCTTCAACTCGAACCTCTCCCTTGAATCCAGACCATATATCCCAGTGCCTATTGGACACTTCCCCTTCACTTTTATTTTGCCTTTGTGCAAATACGTTTTATGTGGAAGGTTAATATAGGAAATCGGACAATAAAGAACTATTTTGGGGTGGATGAGGCGATTGAGGGAAGGTGTGAGTCACAACATTTCAGTTAGAGGAGAAAATTCAAGAGAGATCTGCCATACATCATGGTGACTACACTTAACAACCATATATTGTACACTTGCAAATGGCTGGGAGAGTAGATTTTTTTTTTTTGAGACAAGGTCTCACTTTGTTGCCCAGGCTAGAGTGAGTGCCGTGACATCAGCCTAGCTCACAGCAACCTCAAACTCCTGGGCTCAAGCGATCCTCTTGCCTCAGCCTCCCCAGTAGCTGGGACTACATGCATGCACCACCATGCCCGGCTAATTTTTTCTATATATATCAGTTGGCCAATTAATTTCTTTCTATTTATAGTAGAGACGGGGTCTCGCTCTTGCTCAGGCTGGTTTCGAACTCCTGACCTCGAGCAATCCGCCTGCCTCGGCCTCCTAGAGTGCTAGGATTACAGGTGTGAGCCACCGCGCCCAGCAGGGAGAGTAGATTTTTAGTGTTCTTACCACAAGAAAAGTAGTAAGCATATGAGGTCACGCATATGTTAAATATCTTGATTTAGTCATTCCACAGTGTGTATGGATATTCAAAACACCATGTTGTACATCACAAATAAAACAGTTTTTTATTTGCCAATTAAAAAAAAAATAAAAATAAATCTAAAAAACTATTCTTGGTGAATGGAGTAGTCAAGAGCTTTTAAAACTCAACATTCTAAGACTGAGTTCCTGGTATCCCTCCTTTGCTCCCTCCAAACCATCTCAATCAATGGCAGTTACATTTCTACAGTTGCTCAGGTCATGATCTTTTTTTTTTTTTCCACAATGTTACAGGGGTACAAATGTTTAGTTTACATATATTGCATTTGTACCACCCGAGTCAGAGCTACAAGCATGTCCATCCCAGACAGTGTGCATTGGGTCACAATCTTGAAGTTCTTCTTTATTCCTCTATTACTCTCATACCACATTTTGTCTGCCAGCATGTCCTACCTTATCTAACAGTCTATATCTATATCCAACTATCCATGACTTCTTGTCATCATTTCTCCTCCCAGATTATTGCTGTAAACGTCTAACTAGTCTCACCATTTCTGTCCTTGACTCCCTTCACTTCATTCATTTATTCAGAGCACATCCCTGCTCTGCTTAAAATCCTTCAGTGGTCTCCCATCTCCCTGAGAGCAAAGGGCAATGTCCTTCTACAACGCCAAGATCCTGTATAATTTGCTCCCCTTCCCTTAGTGCTCTGACCTTATTTCCAACTACTCTCCCCTATATTTATGTCTCTCCAGCCACACTGGCCTCCTTGCTGTTTCTTGAATATGTCGGGCAAATGTGTACCTCAGGCCCTTTGCACTTGCTCTTCCTTCTGCCAGGATGCATTTCCTCAGGTATCCTCTGCCTGGCTCCTTCACTTTCTCACATCTTTATTCAAGTATACCTTATAGTGAGTCTTTCCTTAGCTACCCTATCTACAGCTGCAAGCCTTCCTCCAAAATCATTCTTCATGTTCTCTTTATTTTTCTTTCTTTAGCATGTATCAGTCCATAACATACTATTTTTTTTTGTTTGCCTATTATGTAACTTTCTTTCTCCTCCCATGGGAAGCAAGCTTTATGAGAGCAAGAAGTTTGCCTATTGTATTCCCTGTATATCCCTAGCACGAATTCTAGGGATATACAGTGAACACACCAAGTACTCTCTACTTGTTGAATGAATGAAAACGAACATGATGAAAATAAACAGACGGACAAACATACACAATCTTGCTTACTTTTATACAAATTAGTGATAACTATTGTTAAAAAGAGTTATTTTATCCTCAATGTTCCCACATGATCAAAAGCATAGTTCTGCACCCAGACGACAGTTAAAACACTAGAATTGAGAACCACTACCAAAATGTGTAGCTTTTCTTAAACTTTAGAAAATTAATCTGTGTTTTAAAAGTGATAATACAAAAATATTATCATCCTTATGATACACCGTTCAAGCACACACTAGTAACCAAAAACTTGAACCTAAGATTAAGTCATAGGTAAGTTTACTAATGATTTGTGGGGTCACTGAATTTCAACTACTTACCAGCAGAGGGTGCTACGTATCCACATTTTCCCACATGTACAAAGAATTTCGCTGAACGAAAGGGCAGGTTTCAATACTGTACATGGCATTATCTTACAAATCTACCTTGTGTGATAATGAATCAGTCACTAAAACACAATAACTTGAGTTCTAAAAAATCTGTTTTTTTCGTAATTCATTTATTTGTTTATTTTGAGACAGAGTCTTACTTTGTTGCCCAGGCTGGAGTGATTCGTTTATTTAAGTAGGTGATATTGTACATGAGTGTGGAACAAAAAAATAGGCAGAAATAATTAAATCTCTTTTCTACCTCTGTTCCCTAGTCCCCCAGTTTTTCCTCCTGGGGTTATTATTGTCTCTGGTTTCTTCTACATTTACGTGTATGTGTGTTCTGTTTTGTGTTTGTATCGTATGGTTTTTTTCTGTTTTGTTTTGTTGTTTTGTTTTAATCGGAAATAATGTGAGCACTGTTCTTCAGCATACGGTTGATTTATAACAACCACATAATTTTCAGATTCTATAGAAGCACAGTTAACACCTTTCTTTTAAACAGCTATATTTCAGTCCAGTGGGTAAATGAATTGCAATTTATGTCACCAGTACTCTGTTGAAGTTGCTAAGGTTGTTTTTAAGTACTTTGCCATTTCAAAGGATACTATAATAAATGTATTTTTACATTTTTCTTTGTAAATATGTGCAAGTGTATCAGTAGGGTAATTTCCTAGAGAAAACCAGGTAGCCATCTGAAAAATAATGAAGGTGGAGTCTCATTTCTCTAAACACTAAAATTAATTCCAAATGTATGGAATCATAAAAACACTAGCAAAAAAAATAGGAGAATGTTTTTATAATTCTGGAGCCAGGAAGCTTTTCTAAGGCTAATACAAACTCAGAAGCTGCATGAAAGAAGATTGCAATTTGATTATATTAAAAGAAAATCTGTGTGGCAGAAAACACCATAAACAAAAACTATAAATGACACATGGCTAAAATGTATCTGTAATACATATCACAAAGAACTAAATTTCATAATATATAAAAAACTGTTGAGGCTGGGCACGGTGTCTCACGCCTGTAATCCCAGCACTCTGGGAGGCCGAGGTGGGCGGATTGCTCGAGGGCAGGTGTTCAAAACCAGCCTGAGCAAGAGCAAGACCCGTCTCTACTATAAATAGAAAGAAATCAATTGGCCAACTAATATATATATATAGAAAAAATTAGCCGGGCATGGTGGCGCATGCCTGTAGTCCCAGCTACTTGGGAGGCTGAGGCAGCAGGATTGCTTGAGCCCAGGAGTTTGAGGTTGCTGTGAGCTAGGCTGCCGCCACGGCACTCACTCTAACCTGGGCAACAAAGTGAGACTCTGTCTCAAAAAAAAAAAAAAAAAACAGCTGATGAAATGGATAAAATCAAGCCCTTATTGAAAAATGACCAAAGAATATGAACAAATAGAACATAGAAATGGAAATACAAATGGCTTTAAACACACGAAACCATATTCACAGTGAGAGAAATGCAAATTCAAATGATCGGATGCCATATTTCACCTATCAGATTGGCGGGGATCAACACATTGTGTTCGTCAGGGTGTGGGGACACAGGAAGGCTCACAGATTGTTGGAGAGACTATAAATTGGTACAACCTCTATGGAAACCAACCTGGCAACAGCTATTACATTTGTTTTTTTTTTTTTTTTTTGAGACAGAGTCTCACTCTGTTGCCCAGGCTAGAGTGCCATGGTGTCAGCCTAGCTCACAACAACCTCAAAGTCCTGGGCTCAAGCAAGCGATCCTCCTGCTTCAGACTCCCGAATAGCTGGAACTTCAGGAACACGCCACCTGGCTAATTTTTCTGTTTTTTGTTTTGTTTGTTTGTTTTTTAGAGATGGGATCTTGCTATGTTGCCCAGGCTGGTCTCAAATTCCTGGCCTTAAGCAATCCTCCCAGGCTGGCCTCCCAAAGTGCTGAAACTATAGGCATGAGCCACTGCACCCGACCCCACTGAGTGGGTTTTGAGGGAAAAAAAAGTACTTTTGTCTATGTATATATTACAGGAGGATTCCACTATCTGGTTTTCTTTCTTTCTTTCCTCCTTTTCTTCTAGTAGTTACTCTAAACTGTAACACCCTCCCACCCCCATTTATATTTGGTTAGACAGAATGACTTCCTTGGATCAACCAGAGATTAATCCTAGAGATCCAACATATATTTAAAGCTTGATAATCTAACAATATTGAAGATTGTATTAGAGAGAAGGGGACATGTTATTTAAATAGATTTTTTTGACCTATTTACATGATAAGATTTAATTTCCTTGAAATGCCATTTGAAGGCTGGGATTGGTGTCTTTTATAGGTTATCTCATTAGTTGCTTACAGGTTACTTGGCAAGTAACAGCTACTGTGTTTCCCGGAAAATAAGACAGGGTCTTATATTTATTTTTCCTCAAGAAGACACCCTAGGCCTAGGGCTTATTTTCAGGGGATGTGTTATTTTTTTTTATCTTTACCGCTCCGTGACAAAGTGCATGGGTTGTACAGATACGCTGCGTAGCCACACCCATCACTAGGTCTTATTTTCGGGGTAGGGCTTATATTACTCAGATGCTTAGAAGTCCTGCTAGGTAGGGCTTATTTTATGGGTAGGTCTTATTTTCGGGGAAACAGGGTATGTTACCAACTACCTGCAGTGTGTCTAAAACATGAACTCCTATCTTGGCTTTCTTTTTGTCAAGTATGCATTTGATCCCTTTGTACTCTTTTCCGTGTTAACTAAACAAGTGTTCAGAGTTGGGAAATCTGTTTCAGTAGAGACTGCATGTTTCTGAGTGCTTTGGGCCGGGGCGTGGGGTGGGTACAGGAGTCACCTGCCTTTGTCATCCAGGATCTGCTCTTTTCCCTGTTTGCTCCCAGTGGGCATAGCCCCGCATTGTGGGTGCTCTCTGAGTACTATAATGAGGGCAAGATTAGGTAAATAATGAAATCACGTGTTAATGCAATTCATTGTAGATCCATTGGAATTTACTGTTTATATTATTCCCTTTACTGCTCAGAGAAACGTCAGTTCTGCTACCCTCATTGGAAGCAGGAAGTAAGAGTATGATTCGTCAGACAGGCGATATGGTCTAGTGAGTTCAGAATTTGAATATTATTTCTGGCTCCGCTACTGGCTTCCCTTATGACTAGGAGGGAAATCTCTCTGGGTGTTGCTAGTTTCGGTATCTGTGGATTGATAAGCAGATCATGGATTTTATGATAGTGCATTTCATGGGAAATTAAACAGTGCAAGTCTCATGAGAGGAATAGGCTAACTGGTCATTTCTTTCTAGGTGCCATTTGGTGCTTTAAGAGGACATCTAATACCGGAACAAATTAAAGGACTTCCTCAGACAGTGGATGATAATACCTAACGTTACTGAGTACTCAGAATGTGCTGCGAGGTTCTACAGGCTGTGCACGTATTATCTCATTTAATCCCTGCAGCATACCCAGGAGGTGATTGCATGATATTAATGCAGTTTTACAGAGAGAAATTGAGGCACAGAGGGTTAAGCAATCTATCTAAGGTCACAAAGCCAGCAAGCTGCAGAGCTGGGATTTGAACTGGGGTCATTTAAACTCAGAGCCCCAACTCTTTAACTACTTGACTCCCCTTTCTTCTCTCCTGATGAGAGGAGCATATATAAAAATTTAGATATTTAAGAATGAGATTTTTCAGAGCACCGTAAGTGAAGCATGGGAGAGAGAAAATAGAGGAGAAGTAGAAAATCACCTGAGTTAATGTCTGTGAAACATAAGGACAGGGACCATAAGCGATCTGGCTAGAAAGGCCTGGAGTGTATTACACAAAACTGCCAGTTTGATGACAAAATGTCCCCGTTTGGGGGCCTTGGGCTGTGTGTTTAGAGTCTTGATCCTGGTTTGCTTTTATGTTTGTTTGTTTTATGGTAGGTTTTATTTTGATCTGTTTTTAAGATTAAATACTGTCTCAGCTGAATAATATTTTCTTGGATGGGAAATGGCATTGGAGAAGATTTCATTCATTTCTGACTCTGGCCGTGTCCTACCTTCCAAACTCACACTTTTTTCACTGCTCTGCATCTGCCCACCTATCTCCTGGTTCCACCACACTGCTTGCCCGGTGATGACAAACAACAATCTTGGTCTCCCTACTGTGCTTTCTCTCTCTCTCTCCCAACTGCTCAGCTTTGCCCAAACCCCCAGCTACCCAAACTGTTTTATTACTTAATTAAGCCCAGCGATGTACCCCTTCCTTTATAAGCACTTTTCAACCTACATTGAATTTACCCTATCCTGACCTCCCATGGAGCTTAATTTATGTAGTACTCATGCATTTCATTGTTTCATTATTATACTTTGTATACTTTATATACTGCGTCTCCCAAACCAGATAGGGTCCCATAAAATGCAGGGACAATTCCATTCATGTTTTAAAAACCATACAGCATTTGGCCTGACAGCAACTTATGAAATTTAATTTAAAAAATGACTTTTCCTTCATCCTAGAGAGAATTAGAGATAGTATATTTGGAGCGAGTTTTATTTTGCTGTTATCACTGTGGTGGGGAGTGAACCAAAATGGTGCCTCATTATCTTGGCTAGAACCCAGGCAGGTGCAGCTGATCAGTGGCTTCCCTCCTCTCCAGCTTTTATCTTTCCCCTCACCCAGCCACCCTGTAGAAAGTAGCTCCACCCACATCATCTGATCTGTTGGCTTCTGCTTTCTCTTCCCAGTTTGCAGAAGATGGTTCTTGGAGTGCTGGTAAAGTGAAGTGAAAATACAGTGGTGAGTTTTCCCCAGGTAAATAATTCAATTTTGGCTGATGCTGGCCCCTAGTCAGCCAGCTAAAGCCAGGAAAGTACCGCCCTAAATAGTAAACTAAAAAAGCAATCTCAGATGTAAGCTCTTCTGTGGTTCCTTCACCCCAACCTCAATTTGCCTGCAGCAAGTGAGACAAAGCTCCACTATCAGGCTATATTAGAGGTTCAACAGAGTTCATTGAAAACTTGAAACCAATCTAGAAAAGAAAACCACTGAAAAAATGGGAAAAAAAGATGGATTGCTGAAAGTGGTAAAGCTAGGTTCCCCAGAAGTGTTGCTCTTCCCACCGGCAAATCCCAGAATTATTTTCAAAGAGGCTTTCGGATACTTAAAGAGTCCTTAATGGTGTTTCCAGGCTTGGCCATCTGGAATGTGGTTAGTGGAAAGCACTAAGGTAGTTTTGTTTTTTTTTGAGACAGAGTCTGGGTCTGTTGCCCAGGCTAGAGTGCTGTGGCATCAGCCTGGCTCACAGCAACCTCAAACTCCTGGGCTCAAGCGATCCTCCTGCCTCAGCCTCCCAGGTAGCTGGGACTACAGGCATGCGCCACCATGCCCGGCTAACTTTTCCACATATTTTTAGTTGTTCAGCTAATTTCTTTCTATTTTAGTAGAGATGGGGTCTCCCTCTTGCTGGTCTCAAACTCCTGACTTTGAGTAATCCTACCGCTTCTGCCTCCCAGAGTGCTAGGATTACAGGGGTGAGCCACCGCGCCCCGCCAGTAAGGTAGTTTTGTTGACTGTAAGAACATGGGAGCACCTCAGTTGTTGGAGTCAGAGATTTATTGTAGGTCTTCTCCTGGTCTCTGAGAAGAAAACCAGACCTCATACAATAAGAAGTGAAACAGAAGAAAAGTTAGTTTTCAGAAGCATATGTGTTGTTCTGCTATTTCAGGAATTGTTCCAATAAGAGATGTTTATAACAAGCTTGGTGTGACCCAGCCAAGAAGCTTAATATAGCAAGGTTAGGTGAATGGTGGGAGGAGAGGGTTCTAGTCTATACCAGCTTGCATTTATTAATAATCAGAAAGGTTGCAGATGACAAACTCACTGAGGATTTACTAAATCTGGGACTTGTTTGCAAATCATTTTGATTAACAGCTGCTATCAACTAACCTAGAAAGGGCAGGAAAAAGTGTTATTATTTTATCACATAAAATACTAGTCACAAAGAGACTGAAAACACGTTAGTCTGGCAAATATAAAATTCGCTGGTTAAGTGGGAAACCATGGTCTGCCCTCCCAATGAGCTCCCTAAAGATGGGTTTCCTGGGAACGTCTTAGCGAACAGATGTTTCTTCTTATGTTTTGATGAAGAGTTTCGTGGCACCTAATCATTAGTGAAGGGCTGTTTTGGCAAAAGGAACCCCTTGTTTATAACTATCTAGTTAGCTATGTACCTGTATATTTAGATTTTTTACATGCATTAATTAAGGATTTTACATTTATTAAACTACCAAGCGACGCTCAGGTGAGCCATGAAAGATTTGTCTGGCTTTCGTAATCAAGTATTGAATAATTTAAAAAATCTGCCCACCTGACCTAAGGTTTGAAAGTTCAATGTTCAAGAAACAATATTAGTAAAAGGAGAAAAAAATTTTGGTAAAGGAAAGATCATTACATTGTCAACGTAATCTTTTTTTGAGTTAGAATTTGATTCAGAAGGCTTTCTAAAGCGCCTTTTGAATCACCCTGAAATCTGCCAGCTTTTTCAAGGATGCTACTTTTGTACCTCTGTATAATTGTTATGACTTTCTTTGAAATAAAATTTTTGGGGTGAAGAACCAGTGGCCTCAAGGCCATATGTGGCCCTCCGGATCCTCGAGTGTGGCCCCTTGACCAAATCCAAACTTCACAGAATGAATCCCTTTATTAAATTGGATTCAGTCAAAAGGCCACACTCAAGGATCTAGAAGAGTACACATGGCCTTAAGGCGGCAGGCTCACCACCCATACTGTTGCCATCATCAGAGGATTTTCATTGTTGCATTATAGTTATGGATCAAGCAGATGGTTGAAAGCGTTGATTCAAGAGCTTTTACTGTATATAACAAGACAATTCAGGCAATAGTAATGGGACTAAGATTCTGTAATCAAGAACAGTGAGGCACATTCAATCAATAGGAGGGATTAAGCAGTAAGATTAGTGAAATAAGCAGCATGGGAAATCTCTAACATTATTTTACTTTACATTTAGCTCATGTGAATCTAAGTGGAAATTCCTGTAGCATATTTATAGTTCTACTTTAAAATGTTCTGTTTCTAACCCTGCATTTATCTAACAATTTGTATAGTATTATGCATAGTGCATTGCACATAATAGATGCCCCTAAATTTTTCCCTGCACTCACTCCCAAACTGGGATAATCTATTATAGACTATCACAGTTCCTGGCTATGTGAGTAATTATTTATTTGTGGGCTTTAGGGTTGCCAGATTTAGCTAATATAAATAAAAGACATTGAAATTTGGATTTCAAGTAAACAACAAATAATTTTCTAGTCTAAGTATGTTCCATGCAACATTTTGGACAGACTTATACTAAAAAATGATCATTATTTATCTGAAATTAAAATTTTGGGCATCCTGGGTTTAATCCGGCAACCCTAGTGGCTTACTCGTTCATATCTGTATCTTCCACAGATTACAAATTTTAGGAGAGCAGATGCTCTGTTGTCTTCATCGTTGTATCCCTAGTATCTGCACAGGGCTTAGCATTTAGTAGGTATTTAATAAATATTGGTTGACTGCTTGAAGTATGTGAAATGTAACTGAGTTCATAGAACCTAAAAGCAAAAGAAGCACTTGCCATTGGGATTTCTGCAAGTGTATCATCTTTACATAGTAAATAATCTGCTAAAACAGATAAATAACAGGGAAATTCCTTTTAAAAGACTTCAAGCAACTGATTCTCCTAGTACAATTCACTCTGTTTTTCATTTTTCAGTTAATGCTTTTTCAAAGGCAGTAATTGCATAACACAAAGCAAGTTAGACTTGTAGTTTTAAATATTCTGGCAGACTGTAGCTGATCTTTTCCACCGGGATCTAAAACTAAAAAAGAGGTTAAGAGGTTTAGACAGAAGAGACTGGAGATGTTTCCAAGCTGTATATGGAGAAGGTGGCACAAATCTTGAAACCTGTATCACCGCATCTTATTCATTGAACTCTCACAAATGTTATGCTTTATATTAGAAAAAGCAAAACAAGGTAATCTTGTGAAGCTTTGTTTGCTCATGAAGAGCCAGTATCTTAAGTGTACTCTTCATGAGGTTTAGCTTATCAACCACCAAGCAAGACTCAGGTGAGCTGTAGAAGTTTAGAAGACAGATGGTAGGAGGAGAAAAATGCTTCGGAAGAGCAAATACAAATGCGTGTCTTGTACACTAGGAACGTTAATCCGGGTCAGTGACAAATGCCTACAAAGTGAGGCCTCTCATTGTGACTTGAACAACACACCAGGTGGTTGTTCAGTGACATGGATAGACAGAGTTTAGGAGTCTGAGGTTCCAGCTCCAGGGCATCCGTTAGCCCCATATCCAACCTGTCCCTCAATTTCCCTGGCTCTGGGAGGGACAAACGGTCAACTCAAATTGAAAACACTGATAGATACTTACCCAGTCTTTAGTAAGGTCCTTTGCTTGATATGGGGAAGTCAGATGTATTCCTGCTAAGTCACTTCCATAGTCACCTGTAGATTTGGAGTGCATCGTGTTCAGGAGCAAATTCTCTTCTGTCATTACTACTATTTCACTTCCACCTTCCCACTTGAGCAATTGAGCAGCTCTTGTTTAGACAAAACGGTGTAATTCTCCAGAAAAATTGATAGCTGAATGTAGTTGGGAGCCAAAAATCACAGCAGCTGGGGGGCATGGCCACAAGCCTGATAATTATAGATATTCTATATAATTAATTGCAGATTAGCAGCTGGGCCAACAATTATGGATTGAATATCTAGGAAAGAATCACATCATGGCATTTGAATACAAGCATTAAAAGCATTTTTGAGGAGACGACATGCATTCACATTTGAAACAATCCAAGAATAAAAGACAACATTTAATTAAACGAGAAAATATACAGTATAATTATAAATCCTAGGAAAGATCAGAAAGAATTGAGTCCAGTGAGTATAAACTGATTCCAGAATTCTAATAAAGGAATGTGTTTTAGGCTACACACTGAAAGATAAGCTTTGCATAGATGGAAAAGAAGGTATTGTTAGGAGACAGCATAAAGGTTCAGAGACGGTCCTAAATGGTAAAAAGGATAGTGGAAACTCATTGTATTAAAGTAAGATAAAGCCAGATTGAGGGGATTTTGAGTATTTTCTTCTTTGAGTATCTTCCTTTCAATTATAGGTCTTTCTAGGTACCCCTTTCAATTATAGCTGTTTTAAAATTTCCATACTTCTTGTTCATTCTTTATTAGGGGAGTTCAAAAAAAATCTATGGAAATTTTTGTCAAGGTCCTAAAAATCACAACTTTCAAAATGAATACTTTCATAACTATTAAACTATTTGGTTGTAACTATTCAAACGATTGTAATTCTTTGCCTACACTAGTTATTTACTTATTTAATTTTTGAGACAGAGTCTCCCTTTGTTGCTGTGGGTAGAGTACAGTGACGTCATCATAGCTCCCAGCAACCTCAAACTCCTGGGCTCAAGCAATCCTCCTGCCTTTGCCTCCCTGGCAGCCGAGACTACAGGTGAATGCTACTGTGCTTGGCTAATTTTTTTCTTTTTTTTTTTTTGAGATGGGGTCTTACTCTGTGGCGCTGGGTGGCATGCAGTGGTATGTCATCGTAGCTCACTGTAGCCTCAAGCTCCTGGGCTCAAGTGGTCCTTCTGCCTCAGGCTCCCAAGTAGCTGGGAACTACACATGCACATCACCACACCCTGCTGATTTTTTCCATTTTTGGTAGAGACAAAATCTCTCTCTTGCTCAGGCTGGTCTTGAACTCCTGACCCCAGAGATCCTCCTGACTTGGCCTTCCAGAGCACTAGAATTACAGGCATGAGCCACCAAGCTCGGCCCTCGGAGTTGTTTTGAAGTTGAAATGAGATGAAGGGCATAAAGCTTAGCACTATGCCTGGCACATGGTAAATCCTTTACATATGTCAGCTGTTCTTTTCTAGAAGTTTGGTTGCCAAAGTTAAATGCATGGAAAGTTGCTTAAACCAATTGAGAATCTAGTCTGGAGCCCTCCAAAGTTGACTTGGGAATAAATGGCCTGTTGCTCAATTATTGTTAGGAGGATGCTAACTTTTAAATATGTGTCTACTTTTTCCTATACTTTAGCCACTTCATCTGTGTAACTGGGGGGAAGTCACCAATGGCCTCTGCAAGGAAGGTCCCTGGGAAGCGGCATAACCCAGTGGAAAGCATTTGTAGAAAAATCAGAGCCATCCAAAGGAGAGAAGCCATTTCAGATCCGATTCGACAGATAATCAAATACCAATCTAGCAGTTTTGATAGTCCACAGACCAACACCAAGAGAAATTTTGAAGAGGTACTGAGGAAACTGACAGCAGCTCACATTCCTGTGCCGGACTCTCACTTGTCAAGTTATGACACAGTTGACACCTTCACTTCAGCTCCTCAAATAATATCTCCAGGAACCCCATCCAGTGCCCACCTCAGCCCCCCTGAGACTGAGACATACTCTGTTATTCTCACAAGTTCTGGAAACATCTCGAAGCCGAGGTCGGCGAGCAACAGGACTTATACATCTTTGATGTCACAGATCAGAAAACAGGAGTTCTTCTCTAGCGAGGGTTTGAATAACTATGGTAGTGACAATAATTTTAGTGCCTTAACACTCGACTTTGATTCCAACTTTTGTCGAAGCTCTGAATGTTTCGATCCTCAGGATTCAGTGGTGAAGAAGTTATCTCTGAATGAAGACGGTAAATATTCATCTTTTAATGTTTGTTTTCCCAGTAGAGCAATAAGCATATCTACATTTAAAATACCTGAACTGAAAAAAAAAATCCACATTATTAAAGTTTGAATGGAAACATCCATCTTTCCTTTTCTGTTTTAACCATGTTTGTTTCCTTCCCCTTCCCCTAAAAGAAAATGTTATGTGTAAAATGTAAGTGTTTTTGATGCTTCCAACTAAAAACCTGATAGAAATTCTGGATTGTATTTATAATCATGTGATATTTCTCCACTGACCTGTAAACAGACTATCTCCAGGCCAAATTAGAATGTCACGATGGGAATACACAGATACAGGGGAGTTAAAATTTATACAGTTCTCAGGTGTTTTGCTGAAATGACCATGTTGGCATTTCTTTGTGTAAGAGTCAAACAAACATGTATTGGAGTGTGGGTTCCATTGCAGGAGCCAAGGACATGGGCCAGGGGAGCATGTGAAGTTTGCAGGCCAATGGGAATGTAGGGAACTCTACTTAGGAGACTGCAAGAGTGCCATGTGTAATAGGTACTGAAAAACAAAACAATGTAAAATGATGTGTTATCTATAGAGCTAGTTTCTGCTTTCTCTCTCTTTTTCTTAAAAAAGATTCCTGTTTGTGTTATGCTAGTTGCTTTTTCACAGGACACTTTTCACATTAAAGGGCAAAAATATGCATTTCCCTTTCCATCTCTCCTTTTCCCCAACCTTTTACAAAACTTATAAAGTAAGTCCATGCACAGTGACTCACGCCTTTAATCCTAGCACTTTGAGAGGCCTAGGTGGGAGAATTGCTTGAGGCCAAGAGTTCAAGACCACACTGAGCAAGAGTGAGATCATGTCTCTACAAAAAAATAGAAAAAAAATTAGCCAGGCATCCTGCTGTGTGCCTGTAGGCCCAGCTAGTCTGGAGGCTGAGGCAGGATGCTTGCTTGAGGCCAGGAGTTTGAGGTTGCAGTGAGCTATGACGATGCCACTGTACTCTACCCATGGCAACAGAGCAAGACCCTGTCTCAAAAAACCTCAGAAACTTGTAAAAGGAAAATTGAATAATAGGCCATTTTTATTTTGAGACAGAGTCTCACTTCTGTTGCCTGGGCTAGAGTGCCATGGCGTCAGCTTAGCTCATGGCTCAGCCTCCCGAGTAGTTGGGACTACAGGCATGCACCACCATGCCTGGCTAATTTTTTTCTATATATATTTTTAGTTAGCCAATTAATTTCTTTCTATTATAGTAGAGATGGGGTCTCGCTCTTGCTCAGGCTGGTCTCAAACTCCTGATCTTGAGCAGTCCACCTGCCTCGGCCTCCCAGAGTGCTAGGATTACAGGCGTGAGCCACTGCACCCAGCCCAATAATAATAGACCTTTTAAGACTACTTTTTTGTTGGTCCATTTAAGCTTAGTAACCAGTATGGTGGGTGACTATTTATTAAAATAGGTTTCTTGTTAAAATTAAAATGGAAATCATTGCAGCACAGAAAAACATCTAGATTTGCAAACTTTTTCTTCTACTAGGATGGAAACAAGGAGCTGATGGTGGCAAAGACATAACAGATGGCACCCACAGGGCCCGTGAGGAAGAGGTGCTCGCAAGTATTTTTTATGCATGTGACACAAAGCACAAAGGTAAGTTGAAAGTTGCCTGCTTGAACATTTGGTGGTGCTAACCAAGTCATCTGTACTTTCTATTTTGGGAGAAAGGGAAATGGTTTGGGGTAGGGGGTGTCTCTGTATCTGTGTCTACACATCTGGTGGATACAACCTAATTTGGGAATAAGATCGGCTATTTAGGTCTTGGTTATTTCTTTATAATTTCTTTGTACCTGTTTTGCATTTTTTAACAGTGACTTGGAAGATTTTATTGAGCTTAGCAGCTGACTTGCCAGCTGTAATCATTGAGTGGAACTACTTACATGGCATAGGTGTTTCCCCACAACAAGTATATATTTTAAATATATAACACCACTATATACAAGTTTAACTCAAAATTTTTAGTTAATTTTAGATTTTTCACATCTGTATTTTTTGGAGATGTGTACTTTTTAAAATTTCTGCAAGTAGTTTTAAAAATTACTAATTTTTAGTAATTTTTCTGCAAGTAATTTTAGTATGTAAATGATTCACACTCATTGTAACACAATTAATGATATATTAATAAGCAGAAAGAAGAGGGAAAAAAAATCATTAGGAATCCTATTTCCCTGAGTAACCATTGTTAGTGATTTGTTGCATATCTTTACACAATATCCTCTGTCAGTATGGTTTTGGGTTTTGTTTTATTTGGATTAAAAAATTTTTTATCATAGAACATTTCAAATACATACAGAAGTAGAATAGTACGACGAACCCTTATATGTGTGTTATAACCACTCATGTCTCATTTCAACCCCACTCATTTTCCTTCCACCCTGGATTATTTTACATCTCAGACATCACTTTATTTCATCTGCAAATATTTCAATACATATTTATAAGAGATAGTGACTGATTTTAAACACGACTATAATGCTATTATTACAACTGAAAAAGTAACATACTTTCCTAATATTATCAAATATCTTGTCAGTGTTCCAAATTTCTCATTGGTGTAATATATATATATATATATTTTTTTTTTCTTAAATAGTCTTATTGTTCAAATCAATATCCAAGAAAGGTTGGTTTGTTGCAATTGGTTGTCTGCTTTATCTCTATGTTCCCTTTCCATCTCTCTTTTTGGCATTGTATGTTAAAGAAACTGGTTAAAGAAACTGGTTTTATAGTTTACCATAAACTGAAATTTGGTGATTGTATGTTTGTTGGAACACTTACCCTATTTTTCTCCTATTTGTAGAGTTTTAATCAGATAAGAGTTGGAGTGTTTTTTTGGTTCGTTTTTTGCTTTTCTGGGGGGTAAGACTTCTACATAGATAGTGTTGTGCATTTTCATCAAAAGGCAAACGTTGATGAAGGCCTGGATCTATTCTTTCATTAGGTGTTCCAAATGATAATATTCTATCATTCATTTCTAATTTACCAGCTGGAATATATCTATAAAGAGAAATTCCATTCTGCTTTATCAACTATTTGAGTATTCTAGGTCTCATTTCCTGAAGGAGACGCAGGATAAAAGCTTGACTGGGTCCCTTTATCTACCAGTTTGCAAATAATAAATTGGTCCCTGTAGCTTCCTTCAAGGATGACCAGTGAAGTTTTGTGTGTGTGTTATTTTGAATTTATGATTTTAACATATTTGATATATTTTATCCATTGTAATTATTTGCCTTATTGATGTTTATCTTTTTCTTATTGATGTCCGTGGTTGAGCAGCAGAAATCTCTTCATGTTGACTACAGAGTCATTTTGGCAGGGAAGGGGGTGGCGTAACTTTTCTATTAGTTTGAAATTATATCAAAATGTAAAGTTTTAAGAAAAGTACAAATAATTTGCATATGTCCTTTATCTAGATATACCAGTTATTTACATTTTGTCCCAATTGCTTTATCCTTGGTCTCTCCCTCTTTCCCTCCCTCCTTCCTGCCTGCCTGCCTTTCTCTCTACCTCTTTCCTCCCTCCCTCCATCTCTCTGTCTCCCACTTGAGACTAAGTTGCAGATATTATGCCCTTTTACTCCCAAGTACATCAGAGTGTATTTCCTACGTAAAAGGGCATTTGCTCACATGACCACATATCAGAACATTTACTATTGATACAATACTATTATCTAATTCAAAATTCCACATTCAGATTTTATCCATTGTCTCACTACTGTACATAGACTTCATAGCATTTTTTGTTTCTTGGTCTAGGATCCAGTCCAAAAGTCACATGTTGTATTTAGCTGTCGCATCTCTTTAGTCTTTTTTAATCTGGAACATTTTTTTCAGATTCTTTGTCTATTTGACCTCAAAAAAAAATTTTTTTTTGAGACAAAGTCTCACTCTATCGCCCGAGCTAGAGTGCCGTGGCGTCAGCCTAGCTCTCGGCAACCTCAAATTCCTGGGCTCAAGTGATCCTACTGCCTCAGCCTCCTGAGTATCTAGGACTACAGGCATGCGCCACCATGCCTGGCTAATTTTTTCTCTATATATTTTTAGTTGTCTAGCTAATTTCTTTTTATTTTTTATTTATTTTTTAGTAGAGACAGGGTCTTGCTCTTGCTCAGGCTAGTCTCGAATTCCTGACCTCGAACGATCCTCCCGCCTCAGCCTCCCAGAGTGCTAGGATTACAAGCATGAGCCACCACTCTAAGCCAAAATTTTTGAGGAGTACAGGCCAGTTACTTTGTGTAATGTCTGACAATTTCCTCTTGATTAGATTCAGGTTATTCATTTTCGGCAGGCGTAATACAGAAGTGATTATGTGTCCTCAGTAGGTTATGTCAGGACTTTTAACTTTGATCACTTGGTTAGTGTAGCGTCTGCCAGGTTTCTCCCTTGTAAAGTTACTATTTTTTCCTTTGTAGTTAATAAGCATTTATAAAATGAAGATATATTGAGTGTATATAAGTATCCTCTTCTCATCAAACACTCACTTCTTTTAGCATCCATTGATATTTCTTGCCTGAATGAATTATTATTATTGTACTATAATGGTTGCCAAATGGGAATTTTTCTGTCTCCATCATTCTTGCTATGTTTATTACCTGTCAATCTGCCATAAGAGTTTAACCTTCTTACTAGTTAATTACTGTTACTATGAATTTCTGAATTCCTCTTATATTTGGTGGTTTATAATTTGTTGCTGTCATTATTTATTTTGATGCCAAATTGTCCCAATATTGGCCCTCAGGATACTCTTCAAGCTGGCTCCTGTATTCGTCTGATATATCCCATCTTTCTTTGGCATTTCCTTACTTCCTAGTGCAGCCTGATGTCCCAGGTACTAATACTTTTGACATGTGCCCCATAGTTTTGAATAGCTGCCTTGTTTTTCTTTGTATTATAAAATTCTCTAGGCTTATCTTGTACATTTCCTGCTCCTGCCTTGGAATCAGTTATTTCTTCAAGGAGCCATGGCAACTTTTCATGGGAAAATATTATATAGTGAGCACAATCTGGGCATAAAGAGTGGTTGTTGCTTCTAGGCATTTGCAGTGGTTAGATACAGAAAGCACTAATATTTGTTGAAGCTAAAATGCATTATGAGTTCATAGTCTTTCTTCCAGTGCAAGGGTTAGTGGATTAGAAGAACTGCTGGGTTTTTATGTCTCTTTTTTATCACTGAATTGCCTTTCTCACCCAATGGCAATCCTGGTTCTCAATGTCACCAGTACAAATACTCATTTGCTTTACTCACACACACACAGTAGTTTCAGAGTAATAATACCAAACTACTTATGTTAGTTTTCTATTGATGAATTACCAAAATTTGGCAGCTCAACACAACACAATTTTATTAACTCACAACATCTGTGGATAACAAGGCTAGGCACAGCTTAGCTGGACCCTTTGCTGAGGAATTCCAAGGCTGCAATCAAGATGCTGATAGGATTTAAGAAAGTATTTCTCTGAAGAAAATAAGAAAGCTTCACCGAAGGGCAATGGGATGTGTATTAGGGTTCTCTGGTGGGGAGATATATCTACATCCCTATATCTATCTAAAGAGATTTTTTATAACAGACTGGGTCATGTGATCATGGAGGTAGGCAAGTCCCGAGATCTGCAGGGCAAGTCAGCAAGCTGGGGATTCAGGAGAGCCAATGATTTGTTCTATTTTAAGTCCTAAGGCCTGTGAACTAGGTGAGCTGATAATATAGTTCCAGTCTAAAAGCCAACAGGCTTGAGATGAGGGAAGAGCCAACATTTCAGTTGAGTCTGAAGGCAGAAAAAAGCCAATGTCTCAGTTTGAGGGCAGCCAGGCAGGAAGAATTCTCTGTCACTCGGGGTAAGGTCAGCTTTTTCCTTCTAGTCAGGCCTTCAACTGACTGGATGATGAGGCCCACCCACATTAGGGAGAGCCATCTGTTTTACTCTGTCTACAGATTTAAATGTTAATTTCATCCAGAAAACACGCTCACAGAGACACCCAGAATAATGTTTGACCAAATATCTGGGCACCCCATGGCTCAGTCAAGTTGCCATATAAGTTAACCATCATAGGAGACCTTTCTAGTTTTGAGGTATATGATAGAGGGTTTAGAATTTTAGTGAAGGAAAATGAGATAAATATATTCTTGTTGGTGTTCTAGCATTCTTTCCAGTTGTACTACAAATAAAGAATAAAATAATCTCTATAAATAATTGCATTAGTCATTTTATTTCTTTCCAATACTTAACTATCACATTTAAATGACATGTTACATTAAATTAATATTCCCTTTGAAGTTATTCAGTCTCCTTTACAACTATCTCCTCTTCCTAATTATGAGACCTGATTTTTTCTTATGTTCTATCCTTATTTCCTCAAGGGAAGACCCTTCATTCTTGCATCCACCCTGTCAACTTTCTACTCAGTTTTTCCTCTCCCTGGCAAGCAGCCACCCTAAAGCAGGCTCTAGTTGGGAGTAAGAGAGAAGTCTTATGTTTAAAGAAGATTAGTGTGTTGATTACTAACATAGTCTGGGTGATTTTAATTTCTGAATGTGATAGTAGGACTGGTTGTGTCTAAGAATGGACTCCCTCCTGCAAAAAAAGAGTTGAAGTTTTTACTTGAGACTGAAATTTTATGTAGAGCAAAGGAAAACCTTCCTTTTTAAAAACCTGCTTTTTAAGGAAAGAATGAGAGAAAACATAGTGCCATTTCGATCACCTCCCGTAAGTGATTATTGATTATATATATCATCAATATTTAAACCTCACAACAACTCAATATGATACATATCATCATTCACATCTTATGGACAAAGAAGCTGAGAGGCTCAGATTATTTTTGGACAGCCACACAGCTGGTAATTGTCAGAGCCAAGATTTGACAGTAGGTCCATTGGACTCTAGCCCAAGGCCTGTGGTCTGCTATACCATGCCAGCATGACAGGACTGTGAAGGTTGTATGGCATGTTTCTAGGATCCAGGAGACGGAAGATTTAAGTACCTCATTTGTCAAAGTGTATCTTTCTCCATCTTTGAAAACTAATTTCCCTTTCTTCTTCCTAAGGCTCAGTCGGAGTGGCCAAAATAATGAATTACCTGAGACAAACACATAGCCAAGATTCTGAAGACAGTGGCCTTGAGGAGCTGTGGAATGTGCTGGATCCTGAGAAGAGAGACCCCCATGTGGATCTGGAAACTTTCCAGGCGCTCGTGAAAGAATGGATGGCTTACCGTAGAACCAAATGGTAATCAGAATCCCAGCAGGATGCATTTTAAAGTTCTGTTTTAACAGTGGATTATAACTGATGCTAATCACTGTTTTCTGTTGATGAAAGTGCTATGATCTGGGGCTTCTCCTGCGTTAGCATGCATTGCAAGCACCTGAATGATGTTGAACCGGCTTGCTGGGCCCTACCACCAGGATTCACTAGGTCTGGGGTGAAGCCTGACAATTTGCATTCTCACAAGTTTTTTAGTAATGCTGATAGTGGGGAGTGGACACACTTTTGAGAACCGTTCCTCAAACATGTTAATTCTGATAATATTCATTTCTCATGATGAGTGGGGAGCAATATTCTTATGTTCTCACAAAGAATTGAGCTGGCATCAGAGTCAAGCGCATTATTGATATTGACCGTCAAATCTCCAAATGTTTTTAAATTCAAGAATGAACTCCCTTTTAAGGCCAGTGGAGCTAGTCAGTGAATGTAATTTGGAAGCCTAGAATATAGGGAGATGAAGGGGAAAAAGAAAGGATAATGGCATTGGAAAAAAGGGTAGAGAAAGAGAATGGCACCCATGGTCTCATGTGCCCCTGGCAGATACAAGAGACATGTATCTTCTTTCACAGGAAACCTAATTCCTGCTTCCCACTTGACCACTGAGCTCCAGCTATCAGCAGATACATACTAGGGATTTACTTAAAGAAAATGTCAAACCCGGCCGGGCGCGGTGGCTCACGCCTGTAATCCTAGCACTCTGGGAGGCCGAGGTGGGCGGATTGCTCAAGGTCGGGAGTTTGAAACCAGCCTGAGCGAAACCCTGTCTCTACCAAAAATAGAAAGAAATTAATTGACCAACTAAAAAATATATATACAAAAAATTAGCCGGGCATGGTGGCGCATGCCTGTAGTCCCAGCTACTTGGGAGGCTGAGGCAGGAGGATCGCTGAGCCCAGGAGTTTGAGGTTGCTGTGAGCCAGGCTGATGCCACGGCACTCACTCTAGCCTGGGCAACACAGTAAGACTCTGTCTCAAA